>CM067304.1:64000543-64240543 GCA_034231615.1 Meghimatium bilineatum
CTCTTTCGGCAGATGACAAAGTATATGTATGCTGATAGTTCCTGTGGCACATTAATTGTATGTTTCTCTAGTCCTACCGTCAATGGCAGCCTTCTAGCACCTCAAGCAATTCCAAACTTCCTCAATCTCTTAATATCATTTTTATCCACCATTGTGTCTTGTCATCAGATGCTTATAAACAGAATTTGTAATGCCCGCCCCACCACTATTGTCATCAGAAGATTGTTTTCAGAAGTGTGATTCCTTTCAAGATTAAATGAGATTGGAATGGTCTGGAAAGATAAACATAATAGATATATGAAGACACCTATGTGGTTACGGGGCTCGAGAGGGGAACAAAGAATAGCAACACTGTTACCTGCCATGCTTGTCGTAGGATGCCACTAAGATGTTTCGGGATGGAGTTAACCATCTCATTCCATAGAGAGTTCAAAGGTATCCAGAAGCCATGCTGAAGTCAGATACGCAGTGCCGAAAGGTAAAGATATAGCAGCAAATCTATAAACCATACCAACTCAATCTCCTCTCCTCTGGACCACTTCATGAAAATCTTACACAGAAGTTCAGAATGAACATAGAAGTTCAGGATGAACATAGAAGTTCAGAATGAACATAGAAGTTCAGGATGAACATAGAAGTTCAGAATGAACATAGAAGTTCAGGATGAATATAGAAGTTCAGAATGAACATAGAAGTTCAGAATGAACATAGAAGTTCAGGATGAATATAGAAGTTCAGAATGAACATAGAAGTTCAGGATGAACATAGAAGTTCAGGATGAACATAGAAGTTTAGGATGAACATAGAAGTTCAGGATGAACATAGAAGTTCAGGATGAACATAGAAGTTCAGGATGAACATAGAAGTTCAGGATGAACATAGAAGTTCAGGATGAACATAGAAGTTCAGGATGAACATAGAAGTTCAGGATGGACATAGAAGTTCAGAATGAACATAGAAGTTCAGAATGAACATAGAAGTTCAGAATGAACATAGAAGTTAGGAATGAACATAGAAGTTCAGAATGAACATAGAAGTTCAGAATGAACATAGAAGTTCAGAATGAACATAGAAGTTCAGAATGAACATAGAAGTTCAGAATGAACATAGAAGTTCAGAATGAACATAGAAGTTCAGAATGAACATAGAAGTTCAGAATGAACATAGAAGTTCAGAATGAACATAGAAGTTCAGAATGAACATAGAAGTTAGGAATGAACATAGAAGTTCAGAATGAACATAGAAGTTCAGAATGAACATAGAAGTTCAGAATGAACATAGAAGTTCAGGATGAACATAGAAGTTCAGGATGAACATAGAAGTAGAATAACCATGGCATTGTCTTGTAACCTGTCAATAGGATGTCAAGAGTGTTCTGCATATGTTATCTTTGTGCAAATGAGCTAAGTGACAGTTTAATGATCGCTGCCCCACGTACACTAAATAAGAGCAGCACTGTTACCAGTCTGTTTTTTTAAATCAGCGATTAGGTGAAACCTATAGAAATTAATCAGGGAGTGATGCCCAATATGACTTGTGTCGCAGATTCAAGCTTGGTGCAGCTGGTGCAGATAATCTGTACTTGTTGACAGACATGGCATGGTGGCGACCTGAATTTTGATTCTGTTTATTTTTCTACTTCTGTTTATGCTGTTGACGACAATGATGAAATAATCGATTTATGTATGAGCAAAAAGCTTTTGATAGCCCATAATCTTTCTGACAAAAGCACAGGTTCTTCTCAGTTGAATTGAAGGAAGGGGGAGACCATCAGAGAGGAATGTGGTGCATTCGCTCAGACGTCAAGTGGCAAGACAATTGAGATTTTGGCAGTAACCAAAGCTTTGAAATGGGTGTGCTCGCAGACTGTCTGCTAGCATACCTATATACTCAGTGAGTTGATGAGCATGATTGTGAAAGTTCAGGCGGGATACATTCGGGAACAGTGAATTGATGCAATGAAGAATTCCTGTGTGCGTAAAGTGACTCATTTTTGTGCTGGGACATACGAGAGTCAAGGGTAATTAGAGAGCAGATAGGTTGGCCGCACACGCTGCTACTACGGCTGTTCGTGGAGCAATGGATCGAGCAGACATTTTGAACGCCCTATGGGAAAACGCACAAATAAATGATTGTATACGTGATGATGACTCTTGTTCCATGACTAGAATAAGGGAGTTTGGTCTGAAATGTGGTGTTGCTAGATAGGAGCGGATTTGTGGGTGAAATAAAAATGATGGTCAATCAATGGCATATTGGGGCTGTCAGTCAACGTGTAATGGCGGATACACTCAAGAAGATCTGTCTGGAGACTTGTCCGGAGTGCAGTGGCGATGATCCAATGACTAACTAACTAGATGAGTTGCCGAGGTGATATAATCAGATTTCATGTTATATCATATAAGGTTGTTTCATGGGCATGGGTTGTGTAAGCGGGGTTTATGGATGCATGTCTTGTCCTCATAGTAGGCATTTCAGTGCACCGGTACGCTAGGATTACCACTTCCTGCCAGGAGCACAGCACACATTTCTGGGCCAACTATTTCACCACTCTTCTGCCAGATTTGTTGACCCATCTGCAGTGATGGCATATTAAGCTTTCCCTATCACCATGGAATCTGATAGAAAAAAAGGACAAATAGTGTAATGTCTGCTGACCCTCATCTCTTCATTGTCCATATCATGGGTATCATTTGATAGAAGACATGAGTAAGAAATTGATAGAAGACATTTGATAGAAGACACGAGTAAGAAATTGATAGAAGACATTTGATAGAAGACATTTGATAGAAGACATTTGATAGAAGACAATTGATAGAAGACAATTGATAGAAGACATTTGATAGAAGACAATTGATAGAAGACATTTGATAGAAGACATGAGTAAGAAATTGATAGAAGACAATTGATAGAAGACATTTGATAGAAGACATTTGATAGAAGACAAAGACAATTGATATAAGACAATTGATATAAGACAATTGATATAAGACATTTGATAGAAGACATTTGATAGAAGACATGAGTAAGAAATTGATAGAAGACAATTGATAGAAGACAATTGATAGAAGACATTTGATAGAAGACATGAGTAAGAAATTGATAGAAGACATGAGTAAGAAATTGATAGAAGACATTTGATAGAAGACAATTGATATAAGACAATTGATATAAGACAATTGATATAAGACATTTGATATAAGACATTTGATAGAAGACATGAGTAAGAAATTGAGACTAAATGTGACAATGCTAATTTTTTTCACAGCTTGTCAGCCTATACCCCAACCTTTCTTAATCACCTCCTACAACATGCCTGTTAAGAAGACAGTGGCCCTATTCTTTGCATCCTGAACCAGAAGACTATTTCTCAGTTTCCACATGTTTACTATTTATGTTAAATACTAGATAAATTGCAGTAATACTGTTTTCTCAACAACAAAGAACACCCAGAGAACCATACTAATAAAAGCAATAGAATAGTTGAAGGTGAATCTATTTTCATTTATTTGTCATCTTGCAGAAGCAGTCTGGGACAATTCCTGCAGACAAACAGGCAGAGTTACAACAGCAGCATGCTCTACATCTCCTGCAGCAACAGTCACTGCAGGTACTGTCATTTCTTGTCAAGGATTTGCATATTGTTCAATTCCAAATGTATTTGTTTATTTCTGTTGGAGATTCATTTACTATAACTGTTTTTTTAATAAAAAACATCTTTGATAGAAGGAGCATGATGTCTAGAATGTATGTTTTATCTTGTTGTCTATGTGAACACGTATTGTACGGCAGATCTTCTCACGGAAGTGTGGTAGTCACATATTTACGGCAGATCTACTAACACAATCATTTTGTTATGTCTTCTCTAGTAAGCACGTAAAAATGTGATTGTGCTGAGAGTTATGTCTCATGTGTCTGTCTACTTCTGTCTCAAGTCATTTCAGGGAGCTAAGGGTGTTTTATTGATTGTTGTAAGCATTGTATCTTAATCTATAAACAAGTTTGTGAGTTTGGATAAGTAAGTAGCTTTCATCTAAAAATTTATTGTCTTTTTTATACCATGAGACTATTGTTAAACTGGATATTTATCTTATTGAATATAGCTGAGTGAGAATAGGAAATAACAATTGAGAATAACATGATTAAAACAGGGATCAAGATGAAAGATTACCAATTAAAAGAAATAACATGTTTTTCTCTTAACCATTAGCTACAATAAGGTACGCAAGAACACTCAGAACACAAGGTAGTTAGTTGTACAGTTCATAAACAGACTCATAAACAGACTAAGGGACTCAACATAAATATAGATGACAGTATACAAAACAGACTAGTTCAATGATAGTCTGTTGGGGAATGGTAAAACTCAAGACCTTATATTCTGCACAAGTACCTTGGTTATACATTTCACTGCGATCTCACTTATTATTGAGAATCATTAGCGTTCAAAAACAGACAGTGCAGAATTCCGTCTCCTGAACTACTACTGCCCAAATGATAAAACATTGGCACTAGACACAATTCCAGATAAAGAGAGACTTATGGTGTGTGGTGACTTCAACAGCCCCTATCAGAGCTGGGGCTACGATCATATCGACAAGAGAGGTGAGGAACTTGAGAGCTGGCAGGATGAAAATAATCTCATCCTTATTAACCAGCCAGCAGACTCACCAACCTTCTACTCGAGAGCATGGCACACCACCTCTACACCAGATCTGGCATTCCACTCACCAGGCCTGGAATGGAACATCACACGTGTCGTTGGAAAGCAGCTTGGGGGTAGTGACTACAGACCAGTATTTCTGGAAATCCACAATGAATTTACCAAGGACAGCAGCACGCTCACTAGGTGGAACTATAAGAGGGCAGACAGGAAAATGTACCAGCATTTAACCAGTGTTCTAGCTAAGGACATGAACTTGGACAAAGACATCAATAGAGCAGTGAGTGAATTTAATAGATGTATACTACATGCTGTTAGTAAAACCATACCCAGGGGGGCACGCAAAAACTACAAACCCTACTGGAATGATGAACTTGAAAAGCTGCAAAATGAGATGGAAACATCTAGACAGCAGGCTGAGAACAGACCTAGCCAAGAACATCACAAAAATATCAGCAAACAAAGGCTAAATTTCAAAGAGCCAAGTTACAAGCCAGACGGAGTAGCTGGAAAGAAAGAACAGAGTCGTTGAACCTAGAAAGAGATACTAGGAAATTATGGAAACTTGTAAAATGATGAAGGTACAGGGAGAAATACCAGGATCACATTTTATAAAGATAGAAACATTTTAACAGGTAAACATGCAGCTGATTACTTTGCAGATTCCTTTGCAAAAGATAATAACATCAAAGTCAGCCCAGACAAACAACAGGAGGTTTGAGAGAACCAGCAAAACATTGGACAAGGCGAACCTATACCTGAAGTCATGGAGGCACCAATCACAATGAGAGAACTGGAGCATGCAATATCCAAATTGAAAATGAAAAAGTCCCCTGGAGCTGATGGAGTGTCCAATGAAATGATTAGAAACCTGGGAATTGCAGCAACAGCAAAGCTACTGCAGATCTTTAACACAAGCTGGTCCACGGGTAATGTACCACAGGCGTGGAGAGAAGCAATAATGATACCACTCCTCAAATCAGGAAAAGATGGCAACACAGTCTCCAACTACAGGCCCATCAGCCTCACAAGCTGTCTATGCAAAACAATGGAATGCATTATCAATCTTAGGATGCAGTGGTACCTTGAAAGTGAAAACCTTCTGGTATCACAGCAAGCAAGTTTCAGACAGTGCTACTCTACTGAAGATCAGGCAACCTACCTCTCCCAAGAGATTGAGGATGCCTTACAAGATAAGAAACTGGTACTAGCAGCATGGATAGACCTCAGAAAAGCATTTGATAAGGTCTGGAAAGAAGGGCTCCTAAAGACATTGAGAAATTGCAGAGTTAGCTCAATAATGTACAAATGGGTAAAAGCATACCTGCATAATAGAAGAGCCAGGGTACAATTAGATGGTCGCAAGAGCAAGAAAGTTCTACTGCGTCATGGAGTCCCCAGGGAGGAGTCCTGTCACCCACACTTTTCTTGGTTCACATCAATGACCTAGTTGCTGAACTACCACATGGGATCAAAGTGGCAATGTATGCTGACGACCTGGTGATCTGGTGCACGGAAGAACATGTGACAGTGGCCATTAAACAAATACAAAGAGCTATCGATGCCCTAACCTTATTGGCTAATAGATGGTGCGTCAGCATTAATACAGATAAGTGCAGCGCTACACTCTTTACCCTTTCACCAAAACAAAAAGCCGGTCATATCAAAATAGATGGAGAGCTCTTGAAAGAAGACAAATAACCCACATACCTCGGAGTTACTTTTGATGATAACCTGACATGGAAGCAGCACATAAACAAAGCAACAACAAAAGCCAGGAGGAAGTTAGCTATCCTGAGAAAACTAAGTGGAACCACATGGGGAGCCAGTGGGAATATACTCAGTAAAGTTTACCAGCAAGGCATAAGACCACACCTGGAATATGGTTCAGCTGCGTGGTGTCCTGCATCAAACACCACATTACAAGATCTAGATAAAGTGCAAAACCAGGCACTTAGAATAATGTTGGGAGCAATGAAATCAACACCCATAGCAGAGATGCAGAAAATGGGAAGAACGCAAACACTTGGCGAACGCAGAGACACAAAAGTACTAATTCAGGCAGAAAAGTTTCAGTGTATGCCAAGTCATCCAATGAAGGAAAGATTCCAAAATCTAGCAATGGGATGACTGAAAAGAAGCAGCTTTATCCATCAAGCTAAACGACTCCGCAGACAACTTACAGACCTACCTGAAGTTGACAGCCCCTTAAGGCCTGTACCAGAACAAACCCCGTGGAGTGAAAGACATGGAATGACAATATACATTCAGACCCATGTGAAAGGAATACTAAGCGAGGACAAACAGAACAGTGCATCGAAGGACAGTCACCCTCAGTTTCCTGGATGAAGAATATCCACAAGATATATGGGTCAGAGTATACACAGATTGGTCAGCACAGAATGCCGTGAGGAATGGAGGTGCAGGTGTATATATAGAATATCCACACAAGCCTAGAGATACAATCAAACACTGACAGGAAAATTCTGCAATAATTATGATGCAGAAATCCAGGCAATTAGTGTGGCAGCTAAAAAAACTGCTGAACTCCAACTCTGACCTACAGCCTGTGGTATTCCTGACAGATGCAAGGTCAGTGCTTCAAGCTCTCCAGTCTGGAAAACTAACAGACTTGAAAAAACTACTTAGCGAATTGTCTTACCAGTATAGGGTAACCATGCAGTGGATACCCTCTCACTGTGGAATACCAGAAAATGAAAAAGCAGACCAACTGGCTAAGGAAGGTGCTGCCGAAGACCAACCAGATATACCAATCACCTACCATCAGAAAAAAACAGATGATCAAGTCAATAAGAAAGCTACAAACACCAACACAAGATGACTATCATATTATGAACAGACCAGAACAAGTTATAATTCTACGTCTCAGAACAGGACACAACCGACTCCGCAGTCACATGTATACAAAGTTCAAGATTGGCAACACGGCCATGTGTACATGTGGACAGGCAGCACAGAGTGCCAAACATATACTTCAAGAGTGTTCTGAGCATGAAATGCTGAGGCAGACATATTGGCCAGAGGAAACAACACTGGAATCAAAGCTCTATGGGACACTGTATGAACTACAAAAGACAGTGAGTTTTATTAAGGAGACAGAATTACAGATATAGACATGTTTCAAGTGAACGAAAGAAGAAGAAGAAATTAACATTCAAACATAAGGCTGGAATTATGCAATTCATTGAAGCTATTGCTACTATAACCTGGTGACTGACTGAATGACGATGAGGAGGAGATAGATAACGATAAGCTAGACACAGAAACTGAAGTAACAAGCTCAATGTTTCAACTAAAATGCTTTTATCAAGAAAATATTGCCATGTTGAAGCCATGAGGTTATTTGAACTGTATAGTCAAATGTGATACGGATACGCTTTGATAACAAATTGTTGAAGGTTTTTTTTTATATGATTGAATGTCTGCATACAATATAGTGGAACATACCTTCAACATATACACACAGAACAACTTCCACATATAAACATGGAACAACTTCTACATATACACATGGAACAACTTCTACATATACACATGGAACAACTTCTACATATAAACTTCCACACAGAAGGTGTGGCCACTTTCACACACTAGATAATTTTAGTAGCATTCATGGGCCAGAACCTCATTTAAAGGGAGATAAGAAATTCCAAGGGAGACAATAGCTGATTTAAATAAATTAAAGCATTCATACTACAAAGACTAACCACAATATCACATTTTAAGGGGAGGCAGTTGCCATGAGGAGAATAAATTTGTCTGGTTTAGTCACACCTACTATAAAAGACTGAGAGATTTAACATTTTAACTACAAGTTCCAAGGTGATCCATATACTGGTAGTATAGTGCCCCTGAGGTCTTTTTGTATAGAAAACACTTTTCCATGTAGCGCTTCTGAGATATTTCTGTTTTCTAAAAAAGACACATATTGATTGATATTGGCTGAAATCTGTGATGAGAATAGTCTTAACTCTGTCAGGTTATTGTAAGTTATGATGTGAAATTGATATTGGCTGAAATCTGTGATAATAGTCTTAACTCTGTCAGGTTATTGTAAGTTATGATGTGAAATATATCTTTGAATGCTTTAACATGGCTAAATATTGTTTTAACATGCTAATATTAGACGTAGACATAATCATATAGTGCACACTCAGTGCAAGGGCATTGTTAACATAACAGCTGCACTGACTAATGCTATATATATATATATATATATATACATATATATTGACATACATCCGTCACACTTTATTGTGTTTGTGCTCTCAACCTGAGAATTACATGGCTTGTATCACTGAGTTCATTAAGTTCAGAATCTTGATTCCTGATCATTTTGTTAAGCCACCTAAGTGGTAAGTGAAAACATCACAAAAGAAATTTTAGGAGCTTGTCCTCAATTTGTCCACTAAGCAGAAAAATGTTCTTGGTACTGTTTATGGTTTCAACTGGTATCCAATTTTGTTTTGGATAGAGTTATGGTTTCACATTGTGTGAAATCAATCTGTGTAATAAATATGGAAATATGTAATACATACCAAATTACTTTCATACCACTATACATTTTTCTTCTTCTTCAAATCAGGTTTTAAAAATACTCTGATTATTGTGACAATGTGGATTGATTGCATTGTGGGAATATTCATAGATGCACATCTTCCTTTATCAGATTTTGCACATCCTCCTTTATCAGATATTGCAGCGTATGCGTTCTGGATCTTGTAGTTTATTGGTTAAGCTCATGTTTTGTTCAGCCTTTAGTTCAACTTTTGTTCCAAAACTCATTCAGTTTGTACCATCAACAGAAGAAGTCTTCATACTACATGTTTGTCAATGATGAAGGAAGAAGACAACAGAATGCTTAGAATCTTTGAAAGAAGAAGTAATTCAGTGTCTTGAATCTATAAAGAAAGGAACACAACATCATTTAGAGTCTATAAAGGAAATAACACTGTTTAGAATTTATAAAGGAAGGAACACAGTATCTATAGTCTATAAAGAGAAGTACACAATGGCTTGAATATATAATGGAAGAAACATATTGTCTAGATTATGTATAAGAAGGTTCACAACATTTAGAATCTATAAATAAATGAACAGTATCTAGAATATATACAGCAAAAACATAGCATTTATAATATATATAAAGGAAGGAACACAGAATCTAGAATATATAAAGCAAAGAACACAATGTCTAGAATATATAAAGCAAAGAACACAATGTCTAGAATATATAATGCAAAGAGCACAGTGTTTAGAGTCTATAATTAGAATCTACAAAGGAAAGAACACAGTACCAATATAGAATATATAACGGATAAAACACATTGTTTAGAATCTATAAAAGAAGGAATAGTCTTGTCTATAAGGAAAGAAAACAATATTTAGAATCTATAAAGGAAGGAATAGTCTTGAGTCTATCAGGAAAGAACACAATGTTTAAAATCTATACAGAAGGCAATAAGCTACCCAGAATCTATAAAGTAAGAAACAGTACAGTGCCTAAGTCCTGTAATTGGAAGGAACACAGTGCCCAAGTCCTGTAATTGGAAGGAACACAGTACCTAAGTCCTGTAATTGGAAAGAACACAGTCAGTCAGTTCCTCTTTTGCCAAGTTTGGCACATAGGATGGATGTCATAGTTCTCCATGCCTGCCGGTCAGTTGCCAAGGATTGCAGGTCTTGTGCATTTATGCCTGTTGATTTTAATTCATACATAACAATTCTCCTGAGTGTTGTTTTTAGTCTTCCCTGTTTTCTTTTCCCATCTGGTGTCCACATGAAGGCTTGTCGTGGAATTCTGTCTTCCCTCATTCTAAGTCTGTTGTCAATGTATGTCCAGCGACGTTTTCTGATGTCTTTCACATATTCTTGTTTTGTCTATTCTCTTAGCATGTTGTTTGATTTGAAATCTTTCCAATTAGTAATTGTGATATTTTTCTGAGGCATCTATTCTCGAAGGCAACTAACTTCTTATCTAGGAACACAGTGCCTGTGATTTCATCTGTGATGTTTAGTCATACTAGATCAAGTCGGTCACTAGATCAAGTCGGTCACTAAGGCAATGTCCAGCATATTGTCTAAGTAATGGCAGTTGCTTCACATGTAAATAAAGAGGCAAAATGTAAGAATTTATGAAACAATGCTCATTGATTAAAACTTATTTGTTTTCCAGCATATCAGAAATTATTTTGGATAATTATAATGCCATGTAATCCAGGTTGTACACAACAAAAACTAATTATTAAATAACTGTATTGTGTTGTTACTTATAGGTATCAACGGAAATATAATGTAATAAGTTTTACCATTCACACATGGTATTTTGACTGACAAAAAAAATATAGTTAATGGTATACAAAACGGAAGGATTCAGTGTTCTGACCTAATGGACTCATGAAATAAAAATACAGGAGAAATAGAGAACAAACAATACAGATAATAATATAACTAATGTACTAAACTGTAGACACATCAATTAATAACAGAAAAATATCCAGGCAGTGATGACATATTGTGGTAGAAACATATTTAAAAAAACTAGAGGAATGAGAGTGAAATAATTTCTCCAGTTTTTTTAATGTATATTTTTACTTACAATGTCATTGCTGCTGTGGTTTATTTTGGTATTATTAAATGGTATGTCTACTGTCTGTAATTTGACTGTAACCCCAATAATTAATGCTACTTGCCATTTGATCTGCTTGTTGCACAGTTCACTATATGTAATTTATCTTTGACTTAGTTGCACATTTAATTATTGTTTCATTTATGTAGTCACATGTTCCTTGTAGTGTGTATTTGTTTAATATGTAATATTATAAAGTCATTCCAAATTTTGATATTTTGTTTCCTGTATAATGCATTGATTATTATGTTTTGCTTGTAAACAAGACAACTACTTATAGTCATATAAGAGACTCAGTCTTGATAAAACAGCACATGGTGTCAATTTGTTTTTGTTTTCCTTTAGTGACATTTGCCTTTTGTGGTCACAGTGCTCTTCTCTCATGCATGGTGCGTTTAGTTTTTAATTTTCAATATTTTAGTTGTTTCGTGACCCCTTTCTGCTCCTGCATTTTTCTTTTAAATATTGGTTATTCATTATTGGTGTCGGAATAAACATAGCTCGGTAGTTAAATTAGTTCACATAAATATCTATTAACAGAGATATGTAATTTTACATAAATATCTACACACATAGATACACTGTTTCACATAAATATCTACACACATAGATACACTGTTTGACATAAATATCTACACACATAGATACACTGTTTCACATAAATATCTACACACATAGATACACTGTTTCACATAAATATCTACACACATAGATACACTGTTTCACATAAATATCTACACACATAGATACACTGTTTCATATAAATATCTACACACATAGATACACTGTTTCACATAAATATCTACATTCATAGAAATACTTGACACATAGAAAGATCCCAGGCTGAATCCACGGCTGGGACAGGATTTCTTTCTTTCTAAGGTTCAATCAAAATCCTTCCTGTACATGTCACGAATTCTGCCTTTATTTGTACAGCCCATTAGAAAGCCTCCCTGCACTCCTTCACAGGAAAACATGCATTAGCAAAATTATTTTATAGAAACACTATTTCACATCAATATCTACACACATAGATACACTATTTCACATAACTATCTATTAACAGAGATAGGGTCCTCCATAATTTCACTTAAAAACATATCTTTATAAAAGAAATATTACCAGAAATTGCGAGAGATGGAGCTCTTGTTTAATTGAAGCATATTCTAGAGCTATCATTCTTTCCCAGAAAACTCTTCAAGTCCCAGAAAAGCTTGAAGAAGAAGACTCCTATACAGATGGTTCTGTTTAAGAAAGCATCTTCCACTATTTTGTATGTAGACATGCAAACACAAAACATCTTTGCAACCATTTAGTAATATCAATGATGACCACTTCTGACATCACAGTTCTTATGACTACTTGCTTCAATGCAGACATAACAAAAATGTAGATTGGATAATATTTACAAAAGTATAAAACTAGATAAAGGTTAAATATGCACTTGGGTTCCCCCAAATTTACTGTCGTTCTTAAAGAGAAATACATTGCTGCTAAAAAATACTGTTCTAGAGCACATTATTCAGTCATTAGAGCAATAATCAATAGAAACTTCTGAAAATATCACACTTGTGAACCAGATGATGCAGTCTGAATTTGAACCAGTGATGCCCATGAACCTAAAACAAATGACTTAAAACTGTCCCTTTGGATGCTAAATATGAACGTTTTTATTGAAATGTGGAAATAAATTGTTAAAAATATGGATTTATGGAAAAATAAGTTGACATATGGAGATTGTTTCATATAAATATAGAATTATAAAAACTACATAAATATTACCTTATAGAAATTGTTTTATTTAAATATAGAATTATAAAAACTACATAAATATTACTGTATAGACATTGTTTAATTTAAATATAGAATTATGAAAACTACATAAATATTACCGTATATACGTTGTCTCATATAAATATAGAATTATAAAACTACATACCAGTAAATACCACCTTATAGATGTTGATAATTTCATATAAATATAGAATTATAAAAACTACATAAATACCACCTTACAGATGATGATAATTTCATATAAATATATGAGGTAGCTTCAACATTTTTTTCAGAATAGATGACTAGTATTTGAATGAAGGATGATATTATGGTGATTATATGTTTAGAAGTTGGTGATGACCTTGATGAAAGGACATGGCAGATGTGACCTTCACATATACTATCAAAGAAAAGATAACTGATGTTATTTGTGTGTGTTGCAGTAGTTGCATCATCAGAGTTGAAAATGTCCTTGATTGAACAGCATAAAAATATCAAATTCTGTGTTTTGCTTGAGAAGTCACCCTAAGAAGCACTAACATTGCTTAACAAAGTAGCAGGCCTACATGGTGATATTGCAATGAAGAAATTGGAAATATTTGTGTAGCATAAATGTTTCAGCGAATCTTTTGCATCTCCCCAGACACAGTCATTTTGTTTAGATAAAAGCAAAGAAAAAGTTAATTTGAAAGTTGTTCTTTTATTACCAGGTATTGTCTACCATGATTTTATTCCTGAAGGCCGAGCGGTTAAGAAGGAAATGTACATTGGTATCATGTGTCGTCAAAGAGATGCAATCAGAAGAAAATGACCACAAAAATAAACAAATAGTTTGATTATACTGCATGACAATGCGCTGTCACATCGGTCCCTGCTGGTAAAGCAATACCTCGTAAAGCACACTTGGGACAGCCTCCATATTCTCTCGACCTTCCACCGGCTGACTTTTTCTTGTTCCCTAGACTGAAATTGGCACTGAAAGGACAGTGATTCAAGGATACAGATGACGTTATCACCAATATGACAAGATATTTGAGAAAGGTGTCAAGGAATGGTTTCCAGCATATGTATACATGATGGAAAATAGTGTGTTGCTGCTGAAGGGAACTACTTGGAAGAAAATGTAGTGTAGATAATTCTTTTGTTACTTATTTCTATATAATTCACTAATTCCAGGAACTTTTTGAAACTGACTCACATAATTAGAAAGACTACATAAATACCACATAGAGTTAATTTTATAAGTCAAGTAAATAACAACCGTGAGTCATTTATACATCAAGTAAATGTGTCTGGAGTCACAAGTCAAGTAGATTATAGTATTTAATCAGTAAATGATATTTTTGAGTCATTTATAGTCAGGTAAATGATAACCTTGAGTCTTTTATGCATCAAGTAAATGATAGCCTTGAGTCAGTTGTAGTCAAGTAAATGATAGCCTTGAGTCATTTATAGTCAAGTAAATGATAGTCAAGAGTAATTTATAGTTGAAAGTATTTACATGTCATGTAAGTGATAGTTCTGGGTCATTTATAGTCAAATAAATGATAGTCCTTTGAGTCATTTAGTCAAGTAAATTTATATTCTTGAGTCATTTAGTCAAATAAATGATACCTAGCCGCCTTAAACAATCATTATGTAAAGAACCAAAAGTGATAAGTTTTTGCTTATAAGAGATTAAGAAACTAGCGTGTTAGACCAGGTTGTGGATGACTTCTTGCTGTTGCTTACTTTTTTCCTGATGCTTGGTGATGTCTGCCTGCTGGCTTAAGACTTACTCATGTTGTGAATGATAATCATATTTCTACTTAGTTTGATGGTGATGTGTATGTGGACTAGTCTGTACTTCAAGATAGTAAGAATTTAGTTTTTCAATGTAATGTGTAGGTAGTATGTGTAATGGAATGATGGCGATAGTGTCTGTTAGAAGGTAATATGTCTGATTGAAGGATGAGGCTAGTGTCTGTTAGAAGGTAATATGTCTGATGGAATGATGGGGCTAGTGTCTGTCAGATATGAGGTCTGTCAGATATGATATATGTGGTCTGGTATGAGGTGAATACAGGTACTAAAGTTTGAGGTGAATGCATGTGCTAGCATTTGAGGTCATACAGGTGCTAGGTGAATATTGGTGCAAGTTTTAAGGTGAATACAGACGTTATTGTTTGAGGTGAGTACAGATGCTAGTGCCCATTTGAGTTGAATACAGGTGCTAGTGTTTGAGGTGACTACAGGTGCTAGTGTCCATTTGAGGTGAATACAGGTGATAGTGTCCATTTGAGGTGAATACAGGTGCTAGTGTCCATTTGAGGTGAATACAGGTGCTAGTGTCCATTTGAGGTGAATACAGGTGCTAGTGTCCATTTGAGGTGAATACAGGTGCTAGTGTCCATTTGAGGTGAATACAGGTGCTAGTGTCCATTTGAGGTGAATACAGGTGCTAGTGTCCATTTGAGGTGAATACAGGTGCTAGTGTCCATTTGAGGTGAATACAGGTGCTAGTGTTTGAGGTGACTACAGGTGCTAGTGTCCATTTGAGGTGAATACAGGTGATAGTGTCCATTTGAGGTGAATACAGGTGCTAGTGTCCATTTGAGGTGAATACAGGTGCTAGTGTCCATTTGAGGTGAATACAGGTGCTAGTGTCCATTTGAGGTGAATACAGGTGCTAGTGTCCATTTGAGGTGAATACAGGTGCTAGTGTCCATTTGAGGTGAATACAGGTGCTAGTGTCCATTTGAGGTGAATACAGGTGCTAGTGTTTGAGGTGAATACTTGCACTAGTGTTTGAGGTGAATACTTGCACTAGTGTTTGAGGTAAATACAGGTGCTAGTGTGTGAGGTGAGGTGAATACTTGCAATAGTGTTTGAGGTGCATACAAGTGCTAGTGTTTGAGGTAAATACATGCACAAGTGTTTGTAGTGAATACAGACACTAGTGTCCGTTTGGGGGATAAATATGGGTGCTAAAGTAAATGTGTGGTGAATACAGGTGCCGTTGTCCATGTGAGATGAAAAATATTTCTTTGATGGAAAGAATGTCATTGAAGGAAAAAAATAACTAATTTCTATATGAACAGAATAGGGTGGCTATTGTCTGTTTGAAAATAAAGGTTAGATAATTGTTGTCTGATTGAAGGTAGGGAATAAGGTGGCTATTATTTTGAAAACAATTGTAAGATAATTAACTGTTGTCTGTTTGAAGGGAATAAGGTGGCTATTGTCTATTTTAAAGCTGTGGTAAGATAATAAACTGTTGTCTAATTGAAGGGAATAGGGTGGCTATTGTCTGTTTAAAAACAATGGTAAGATAATTAGCTGTTGTCTAATTAAAGGAAATAGGGTGGCTATTGTCTGATTGACGGAATAAGGTGACTATTGTCTGTAAACTATGGTAAGATAATTATCTCTTGTCTGATTGAAAGGAATAATTTGGGTATTATCTTTAAAACAAGGGTATAGGTAAAATTGTGAATTGTAGTTGAATCAAATAGTGCCCCCTTATAGTTCTTGCATGCTGACTCAATGATCTTAGCTGATGCAATTGATCATTGGTCACTTTGTGTAAATTAAGTATTGCCAGCCAATGAAAAGAGCAGTAAAGTGGGATCAACCACAATAAGTGAAGCTGCATGAGATCAGCACACAGGACATATATTCTGTGGAGGGTTTGGTTTATTTGAATGAAGATAATACAGTCTGTTATCAGTTTGAAACAGTTGGTAAGATTCTTCTTCTTCTTTCGTTCACTTGAAACATGTCTATATCTGTAATTCTGTCTCCTTAATAAAACTCAGTCTTTTGTAGTTCATGCAGTGTCCCATAGAGCTTTGATTCCAGTGTTGTTTCCTCTGGCCAATATGTCTGCCTCAGCGTTTCATACTCAGAACAATCTTGAAGTATATGCTTGGTACTCTGTGCTGCATGCCCACATGTGCACATGGTCATGTTGCCAATCTTCAACTTTGTGAACATGTGACTGCGGAGTCGGTTGTGTCCTGTTCTGAGACGTAGAATTATAACTTGTTCTGATCTGTTCATAATGTGATAATCATCTTGTGTTGGTGTTTGTGGCTTTCTTATTGACTTAATCATCTGTTTTTTCTGTTGGTATGTGATTGGTATCTGGTTGGTCTTCGGCAGCACCTTCCTTAGCCAGTTGGTCTGCTTTTTCATTTCCTGGTATTCCGCAGTGAGAGGGTATCCACTGCATGGTTACCCTATACCGGTAAGACATTTCATTAAGTAGTTTTTTGCAAGTCTGTAATTTTCCAGACTGGAGAGCTTGAAGCACTGACCTTGCATTTGTCAAGAATACCAAGGGCTGTGGGTTAGGATTGGAGTTCAGCAGTTTTTCAGTTGCAACAAAATTGCCTGAATTTCTGCATCATAATTATTGCAGAATTTCTATGTTGGTGTTTTGATCGTGTCTTTAGGCTTGTGTGGATATTCTAAATATGCACATGCACCTCCATTCCTCACTGCATTCTGTACTGATCCATCTGTGTATATTCTGATCCATAGGTCTTGTGGATATTCCTCATCCAGGAAACTGAGGGTGACTGTCCTTCGCTGCACATTGTTCTGTTCGTCCTCGCTTAGTATTCCTTTCACATGGGTCTGAATGTATATTGACAAGATAATTAGTTTATTGAAATCTGAAAAATAACCAGCAATTGTCTGATTGAAGGGGAAAAGGTGTTTGTTTATTGTCAGTTTAAAAATAATTGTCAAGATAACTAGTCTTATTTAAGAGAATAATGTGGTTATTGTCAGTTTAAAAATAATTGGCAAGGTAACTAGTCTTACTTAAGAGAATAAGGTGGCTTTTGTATATGAAATATTGGAGACAATAATGAACTGTTGAATCATAAAATTAATTACAGTGACTTCTGTTTAAATGGAACTAGATTCTGCATGAAATATATCTTGCTGAAATGTTTTATACAGAAATCATATACTATGCGTGTTAATCTCATTCTTTCTCTAGATATTTTCTCTGTTTTTCACTAACTTGCATAGGCGACCATGTATCAACTTTGTGTAGGTGTTATTCTGTGATTAAATGGGACAAACTTTTCCCACTGTCATATCTATTTAATTGGGGGGAATGAGAGGGGGTAAGCTCAGTGGCTAGTGCACTGGCTTTCTAGTTGGATGATCCAAGGTTAAATTTTCAGTTCAATTGAAACACCAACAGCTTTCAGGACAGCCCAGTCTTAGGAAATAATAACCAGATCTCATGGGAAAGTAAAGGTGACAAGTGAATCTGACCACATCATCCCTAGATAAGTCATTGGTCAATGAAAAACATAGGCCAAACACAGTATTCCCCAATACATCTGAATGACATGAAAAATAGAAACTTGACTCCTACTACTACAACTATCTTTTGTAGTATGTCTAGTACTGTGAAACTGTAATTCCATACGTCATTATGTACTAGTGGATTACCATTTAATATTATAAAGGTCTCTTGATAATAAATTACTTACTTATCCATGTCACACAGTTAGACATCACACAGGGCTCACAATCTTGTCATGCCATGCATTTCTGTTCTTATCAAGTTTCTCAATCTTAATGGCAACATTGCTCATCTGAGCTTTTTTGCTTGATATTTTCAATGATTCCCTCATTATTTTACCCTGTTTACCCACTGCTTTTTCTGTGATTTTTTGATCAGTTTTTATTCTCATTATCTTGGCTGACATATTTCCATTATCCTCATTCATTTATTGATTAAACTGTTTATTGCTTGCTCATGTTTTTTTATTTCTGTGCTAACCGTATATTCTTTCCATTGCATACAAAGTATCTTCCCTAAACCTTTAGCTGTTAACATTATTCTCAATAATGCTAAATTCTTTCACCAATGACTTTCCCTCTACAAAAATAAGAGATATTTCATATTACAGTGGAATCCTGCTATAGTGCATTCTTTTATAACAAATTTCCCTATATAACGACACTTTTCACAATCCCCAATTATATTATTATATGTACTGTATAAAGTGAATTTCTGTTATTACATACATATTTTTTTGGGTCCCGGACCATGTTGTTGTAATGAGATTCCGCTGTCTTGGCTTGTTATTATTGCTTGAGAAACAAGTAAACTCCGTTGTAGCAGCTAAAGAATTAAAATATTTATTTACCAATTATAATATATAAACATATCCTCTACATGACATTGCCATTCAACAATTGTTGTACATGGCATTGCTATGCATTATTGTACATGGTATTGTTATCCAACAATTGTTGTACATGGCATTGCTATTCAACAATTGTTGTACCTGGCATTGCTATGCATTATTGTACATGGTATTGTTATCCAACAATTGTTGTACATGGCATTGCTATCCAACAATTGTTGTACATGGCATTGATATCCAACAATTGTGGTACCTGGCATTGCTAGTCATGAAGTGATATACATAACTGAGTATTTGTCAGTGTGACATATTGACAAATTCTGGGGGGGGGGGGGGGCCTAAAGCGGGAGAAGCTGGGAGGAGTGGTTGGTCTAACAGAAGATGAAATAGGAGTGTGGCCCAAAATCCACCTTTCACATCTACCGGTACTCATTGCTATTCAACAATTGTTGTACATGACATTTCTATACAGCAGTTGTTAAATGTTGAAGCACCACTAGTACATGCAGTAATGACACAAAAAGGAATTTTTTAAAACCAAAAATAGTGTAAATAAATTATTGTTTTGTATTATTACAAATATTTTTTTCTTATTTAATTATACTTTAGTTAGTTTTTTATAATGAAAAATACAGTATCGATACCATTTTTGTTTATTTCTGTATTCAGTTTTTGTAAAAATATACTCCCTTTCAAAAAATCACACTATAGAGAAAAGGGTACCAAGTCCATAGAAACATTAATATACAACTTTTCCAATTAAATTAAAAAATGCATATTCTTCATATATGAAGCTAATACTCTTGTAATATTTAATAAAAATTCCATCATGCAAGAGATGGGTACACAACACAGCGGAATCCCTCTATCACTCATCTCACTTTATAATAAACTTCCCTATTTAACACTTCACAATTATATTTATTCTCTATTGTTTGTACTGTATATATATATATAGTTTCTGATACTATTTAGGGGCATACATATTTTGTTGGTCCGGAGCAAGTTAATACAATGGAGTTTAAATGTACTTTGAAAAAAAGTCTTCTACTTACAGAATGTCTGTAGCATAGAGTGTGAGAGCATCTATTGCTTTGAGATGTCTATAGCTAGCAAAGAATGTGAGAGCATGTTTCTTTGAGATGTCTATAGCTAGCATAGAGTGTGAGAGCATCTATTGCTTTGAGATGTCTATAGCTAGCAAAGAATGTGAGAGCATCTGTTTCTTTGAGATGTCTATAGCTAGCAAAGAGTGTGAGAGCATCTATTGCTTTGAGATGTAGACCTATTCTATTTTCTTGTGTTGGGATACACAAATGCCAAACTCTTTTTTTTATTTTTACTGACAATGTTGCTCCTTCTGGAGCATAGCCAGCACAATATGCACTCTCATGACTTGCTGGTTGCTTGAGCAGGTACATCTAGGCTTGGGCTGCGAAACAGTTTCATTGTTGTGTACAACACAATAAACTGTGACTTTTCTTTTGTTCATACAACTCATTTATTATTTTCTCATTATGTTTTGTTAATACAGCTCTTGTCATGTTTTCATTATTTTTGTTAATACAGCTCCATTATGTTTTGTTAATACAGCTTCATTATGTTTGTTAATACAGCTCATGTCATGTTTTCATTATTGTTGTTAATACAGCTCATGTCATGTTTTCATTATTGTTGTTAATACAGCTCCATTATTTTTTGTTAATACAGTTCCATTCTGTTTTGTTAATACAGCTCCATCATTTTTTATGTGTTAATACAACTCTATTATTATGTTTTGTTAATACAGCTCCATTATGTTTTGTTAATACAACTCTATTATTATGTTTTGTTAATACAACTCTATTATTATGTTTTGTTAATACAACTCTATTATTATGTTTTGTTAATACAGCTCCATTATGTTTTGTGAATACAGTTCCATCATTTTCTGTGTTAAAACAACTCTCTGATTATCCTTTCTTAATACTGCCCCAATATATGTTTTCATATTTGTTAATACAACTCCAACTTGTTCTCATTATGTTCTGTTAATATTTTGTCATCACATTACATTTATCATGATCTGACTATGTTTTGTTAATATGGTTGATTATTATATGTTTCTACAATATTTGGCCAGGGTATATCTTTTTTTTAAAATGTATTTGTAAAACACAACAAATATATGGTTGATCACAAAATGTTAAGATGATTTTGTGAATGCTGACATTACAAACAATTTCATCTTTTTTCTTGTTCAGTTAATCTGTAAATAAGTATATGGAAACAAAATGAAATGGGTTTATTATAAGTTTTCTGTTGAACAAATTCACAGAAATGGAAGTTTCAACTGAAAGGTCTTTATCAAGATAGGTACAAATAAACACAAAAAGATACAACAGAGGGGTAGGAACAGAATACAATGATGTGCACAAAATTACATTTGCATAGTTTCGTTTATATTAGCATACATTCTTTTTCCCCATATCTGTTAATTTCCATGAAATAATTCTGCTTGATTTGTGTGTATCTTGATAAATACCTCTTGTTAACTAGGAGTACAGAGATGGATGTTAGCTAGGAGTACAGAGAGGGATTTTAGCTAGGAGTATAGAGATGGATTTGAGCTAGGAGTACAGAGATGGATGTTAGCTAGGAGTATAGAGAGGGATGTTAGGTGTACAGGGTGAATGTTAGCTAGTAGTACAGAAAGGGATGTTATGTGTACAGGGTGAATGTTAGCTAGGAGTACAGAGAGGGATGTTAGGTGTACAGGGTGAATGTTAGCTAGGAGTATAGAGAGGGATGTTAGGTGTACAGGGTGAATGTTAGCTAGGAGTATAGAGAGGGATGTTAGGTGTACAGGGTGAATGTTAGCTAGGAGTACAGAGAGGGATGTTAGGTGTACAGGGTGAATGTTAGCTAGGAGTATAGAGAGGGATGTTAGGTGTACAGGGTGAATGTTAGCTAGGAGTACAGAGAGGGATGTTAGGTGTACAGGGTGAATGTTAGCTAGGAGTATAGAGAGGGATGTTAGGTGTACAGGGTGAATGTTAGCTAGGAGTACAGAGAGGGATGTTAGGTGTACAGGGTGAATGTTAGCTAGGAGTACAGAGAGGGATGTTAGGTGTACAGGGTGAATGTTAGCTAGGAGTACAGAGAGGGATGTTAGGTGTACAGGGTGAATGTTAGCTAGGAGTACAGAGAGGGATGTTAGGTGTACAGGGTGAATGTTAGCTAGGAGTATAGAGAGGGATGTTAAGTGTACAGGGTGAATGTTAGCTAGGAGTATAGAGAAGGATGTTAAGTGTACAGGGTGAATGTTAGCTAGGAGTATAGAAAAGAATGTTAAGTGTACAGGGTGAATGTTAGCTGTGGTAGTAAAAACTGCTTATCATTACCTCAATGTTAATTTGTAATGTTTATTTTTCTCACCAGACAACGATGTGTTCATCTGCAGCAGCCACACATTCTTCCAT
Source organism: Meghimatium bilineatum (assembly GCA_034231615.1). Lineage (NCBI taxonomy): Eukaryota > Metazoa > Mollusca > Gastropoda > Stylommatophora > Philomycidae > Meghimatium > Meghimatium bilineatum. Next base: position 64,023,251 of record CM067304.1, read on the forward strand.
TGGTTCACCATCCTCCAGACCTCTCTCACCTGATATGCAGTCAGCCATGCTCTATCAGCAGCTTCAGCAACTCCAACTTCATCAAATGGCAACCTCAAGGTCTCCTTCAACTTCACCAACTCCTACGATGCGACAGAGAGCATCGCCTCCTCTGCTTTCAGGGGGTATAACTTCCGGCATTCCAATATCTCTGGGTAGTGTAAAATATCAACCGGTAGGGGGTATAACGTCTGGATTTTCTCACCAACAGACACGGGGGATTACTTCTGGTATTCCGGTACAGTCTGGAGTTATGAACAAAACTGGGCCATATACAGGTAGCATAACATCAGGTCTGCCGGTTATTAGTGGTGGAGGTGCATCCAGTCTATCTTCTGGTATCTCACCCCTGTCCCACTCACCATCATCCAGTGCCAACGTAACTGCTGGTATTCCGATATCATCTTGGGGTGCTTCATCACAAATGCTGCCACAGTGTGTTGATGCTGAGCCTGGTTCAATTCCTGTCCTAAGTTTTACACAGATGATGCAAGGTTTACAGTCTGGATCAGATACTCCACCTGAAAATTTCTCCCAACTGCTGCAAACTCTTCAAAGTCCGACCAGACCCTCAGCTGGTGTTGGAAGTGGCTCTAGTCAGAGTTGTACTTTCTTTGGGGATGTTGCTAGTGGCAATTCTGGAATAAATCAGCTTCAGAATTATTCCCAAAGTATGCAGAGATCCTCCCCACCTTCCAGCTATCAAAATTTGCATATAATTAAGGAAGATTCCAGCATAGACAATAGTGAAATAGGAAGGATGGATGGTATTGATGAAGAGATGAAAGATCTAGATGAGGATGATATGATAGAGAATGAATCAATTTCTGATGTTTCAAAACGAAACTATAGCCACCATGAGCCATTGACTCCAACATCTTCATCTGAATTAGACAAGTACCTGAAGGAGTCAACAGCAGACCCTCAGAGCTGCCACAGATCACATAAAGAAATCAAGAAGGTGCATTACGTAGGAAATCCACAGATAAGCATTACAGATGCACATGGACATGTTACAGACGTCATCACAACAGATCCAAGTGACATCGGTGAGGAGAGATTAGAGGTGCCAAGAAATTCAATCACTGGGAATACTTCTGCTGTGGATGTATGTATGTCCAACTCTGGATCTACATTAGCATCGTCTCAGCAACATCATCACCACCACCATCATCATCACCAACAGCAGCAGCATCACCAAGCATACCAGCAACAGTTAAGGCAGTTGTTTCATCCCTCGTGGATCAACACAAATCTGGCAAGTATCCCTGGGGTCAAGAAATCTTGCCAGTCTTCAATAGCACATTCGTCAATCTCATCGTCTGCATGTTTGCCATACGTGACCCCAATACCTTCCAGCATGTCATCTAGATCAGTCCAGTTCTCATCTTCTGCCTTGTCCACAGCTGCTGGGGTTGGTTCTACTTTGCGACACAGGAGCTCTGCTTCTCGACTACGGCGGCACGGTGGCGGATACCATCAACAACATTCCCACAATCTCACTCATCAACAGCATGGACAGCAACATCTTGCGAGTTCAGCCTGTGATATGTACAGCTCCCACTCATCGTCGACTCCATACTACTCTCAGACTCAAGGTTACTCTGAACCATATGGTCCGCTTGGCTTCATGTCTCTGAGCTCACACAGACATTACCCCAGTGGGTTTCAGGCTATGGCCATCCCCTTCTTGTCTGGTCGTGCTGTTTCTCCAACCTGCTTCCCACCAGAGCAAGGGGACTTTGCCACCTCGAGTGCTGATGAGTACTTAACAACATTACCACATGAGCATTCCACCATTTTATCACATTCCTCCCCATGCTCTCATGTATGCTCCCCAATTACTTCCCCCATCCCCATTATAACATCATCTCCCCCATCCCCTTCTCGTACGGAGGGTCTTTACAGAAGATCACATTCTCATCACGGCTCATCGTCCCCATCACCCTCCCCTCCTCATATTACTTCTGCTACTAACATTACAACGCTGTCCTCCTCACGTCCATCATCCCCTCTTTTCCCATCTGTGGGACCGTCGCCATCGTCATCATCCCCTACAAATGGCTGCTACTCCCCTAATACCTCCCCATTTCCCACCCCAGCTAACACTCCACGCCCATCAATATGTAACACAGATTCAGGACACTCAGAAATGGACCAGGACATTTCTCCTCTCTCCGACGACTCCATTAATACATCATCAATATTATTGGAGATAAAAACAACCCACCGAAAAAGTGTGGAGGATGTTTTACAAGCTGTCAAAGCAGCTCTAGATTCCATTTGTCCTCAGGTGGACTATGAATGCTCACAGACATCATTCAGGCTAAATGGACATAGTGATCTTCAGATGGAGCTGGAAGTCTGTAGTGAGATGGATGGACACGTTCCAGGTTTGCAGGTTCGGAAGCTGTCTGGTGACAACTTGGAGTATGCAAAACTGTGTAGTCATTTAATGGCCTGTGTGAACAACTAAATGTCATGTGATGGCCTGTGTGAACAACTAAATGTCATGTGATGGCCTGTGTGAACAACTAAGTTAAACTGATTATATGAGTTTATTTATGAATGTTATGTCACTTTACAAATAAAAGCTCCCTGCCAGTATTAGACTGGTTCATTATAGACAAAAATTAGAACATTTTATTTCCACAGCCATGCTAGCAATCCAACATTTAATTGTGTATTTATCTCAAGGTTCGGGTGAGCTAGACACAGATTCTTCATCAAGAAATAGTTGAGTTTAAGGCAGGATTTGAAACTCGTGAAGAAATGCTCTACATTCACATTTTATTTATATTTTGCAGAATTTTCCATATGTGTTACCATTCCTGAACCAGCGTGGTGGTTAGAATTTTAGTGACAAACGAATGTAAGTCTGTGTATCTGTACAGATTACCACCACTTAAGATATCAATGTCACCAGTGCGGGACGGAGGACAGCTGGATTGCAAAGGATATCTTGTGATGTGAGCTAGTTTCTATAACTGATAGTCACACTTTTCTACTAAAATCGTGCCTGAAAATGGTAATTGAATACTTTGGATACACCAAACTTAAAAGACTTTGCCATGGATATAGTCAAACTGAATCTAGTTTTTGACAAGTCAAAGAAATGATGGGATTCAGTAATATCAGCCATACCAGAATAAAACTAAATCACAAAATCTCTCCCATGTGAACTACAGAACTACACCAAGCCTTTAACTGCATGTAATTATGGATTATACAGTGCCAAAACTCTCATTGTGTTTATAGCTATCAACCATACATGAGTACCAGAAATCACAAGTTCTACATAGATTACAATTCCACACTTTCTCATTTGATAAATGCTGAATGCATCAACTGAACACATCTCTTCCTTTGATTTTAGCAATCATTTTTCTGAATGTGTTTATTGTTGATCATGAAAAATCATGTTTTATTTCTTGCTGGTGCACTTGTTATATTGTTTATATTAGTTGCTGTTATTGTGATTATCATAGATTCACTAAAAAACTCACAGGTCAGATACTTTGACTAGTTCATTTGTCTGGACATAGCTGCACACTTGTTGTGTATATAGTGCACATATTTGTAGTTGTTGTCTGTGGTGGAAACTTGTAGCCAAGTTATCATGAATGAGAATTGAGTGGTTTGCTGCATTTCACTTCATGAAAATGTTCTTGGTTCTGTGTTGATAAGTATGTTCCACTTATCCAGGAATGGGATACCTGTCAATACAGTGAGATGAACTCACAGTCTAAGTTCAGTGAGAGGAACTCAGTCTATGTTAAATTGATTAGTTACAGGGATGTGATTCCTGTCAATACAGTGAGATTAACTCATAGTCTGTGTTTAGTTAAATTTGCTTGTCCATGAATGTCAATACAGTGAGATTAACCCTATAAGCCTAGTCCATAAAATTCCATTCCCCTTGGCTCATCAGCAAACTCTCAAGAAAAAACACACATAAATAACAAGTTGCTACATGTATTGCATATAGAATATTACAAATAATATTGTTCCTTTCAGTGTTTCATTATCAATTCTGAATGTCATCTTATCGTCCGAATCAATAATGTGACTAAATTAACCGATTTCATCACTATAATCATCGTCCGATAATATTTCCTGGTAATGTTTTAAAATATTCATCTTCTAAATCAAATTCTTCATCCTTGGAATCATACTAGTAAAAGTTTAACAGCTTGTCCTGCTGTTATCCTCTTACAACAGAAATACATATGATTGTCAAAAACCTTTCATTTTCAAAACAATTAGCAACCAGAAAAAGACAAATGTTCTCTATTTTGAGAAAACACTTTCACACAGATACTTTATAATGTTTGTAAATAACATGACAGATTTTTATTTATATGGGGTACTGTTTTGTGATAATGAAATCTTGTCATTTCAGTCCATCGGAACGCAATCATTTACATGTAGCCCAAAAATGAGAGATTTCAGGTTCTAAAGGGTTAACTCTGGTTCTGCGTTGATCAGTTTGTCATCTGTCTAGAAATGTTATACCTGAATGTGTTGATCAATTCAAGTCAGCAGTCTAGAAATGTGATACCTGGATGTATTGATCAGTTCAAGCTAGAATTGTGATACCTGAATGTATTGATCAGTTCAAGTCACCTGTCTAGAAATGTGATACCTGGATGTATTGATCAGTTCAAGTCACCTGTCTAGAATTGTGATACCTGAATGTATTGATCAGTTCAAGTCACCTGTCTAGAAATGTGATACCTGGATGTATTGATCAGTTCAAGTCACCTGTCTAGAAATGTTATACCTGGATGTATTGATCAGTTCAAGTCACCTGTCTAGAATTGTGATACCTGAATGTGTTGATTAGGTTACGTCACCTGTCTAGAAATGTGATACCTGGATGAGTTGATCATTTCAAAGTCAGCAGTCTAGAATTGTGATACCTGAATGTGTTGATCAGTTCAAGCTAGAAATGTGATACCTGAATGTATTGATCAGTTCAAGTCACCTGTCTAGAAATGTTATACCTGGATGTATTGATCAGTTCAAGTCACCTGTCTAGAAATGTTATACCTGGATGTATTGATCATTTCAAAGTCAGCAGTCTAGAATTGTTATACCTGGATGTATTGATTAGGTTAAGTCACCTGTCTTGAAATGTGATACCTGAATGTGTTGATCAGTTCAAGCTAGAAATGTTATACCTGGATGTATTGATCAGTTCAAGTCACCTGTCTAGAAATGTGATACCTGGATGCGTTGATCAGTTCAAAGTCACCTGCTAGAATTGTGATACCTGAATGTGTTGATTAGGTTACGTCACTTGTCTAGAAATGTGATACCTGGATGCATTGATAAGTTCAAATCACCTGTCTAGAAATTTTATTATACCTGAATGTGTTGATCAGTTCATGTCACCTGTCTAGAAATGTGATAATGTGATACCTGTATGTATTGACACGTAAAACCACCTGTCTAGGAATGTGATATCTGGATGTGTTGATCAGTTCACGTCACCTGTCTTGAAATGTGATTCCTGAATGTGTGATCAGTTCACATCACCTGTCTATAAATGTGATACTTTGATATGCTTCAATAACTTAGATATATTTTAGCCTTTACCACAATAGTTGATTTACCTTGTAATATTTGTTCCAGGCGGATCAGATATGTATTTGAACAAGCGAATGTTACATGTGATCCGAATTCCCTGTATGTCAACCAATATTTGATGGTGCATCTTCTCTAACCAGCAGCCGTAGCAAATGACAAACTAAATATGAGCAGTGTGATAGTTTTATCATGTATGATTCTTCTTCTTCCATTGTTTGCTGTCATTCTGTATATGCGTAGCATCCTGGTGGCTGTTGTGTATATGTGTAGCATCCTGATGGCTGTTGTGTATATGTGTAGCATCCTGATGGCTGTTGTGTATATGTGTAGCATCCTGATGGCTGTTGTGTATATGTGTAGCATCCTGATGGCTGTTGTGTAAATGTGTAGCATCCTGATGGCTGTTGTGTAAATGTGTAGCATCCTGATGGCTGTTGTGTATATGTGTAGCATACTGATGGCTGTTGTGTAAATATATAGCATACTGATGGCTGTTGTGTAAATGTGTAGCATCCTGGTTGCTGTTGTGTATATGTGTAGCATCCTGATGGCTGTTGTGTAAATGTGTAGCATCCTGATGGCTGTTGTGTAAATGTGTAGCATCCTTATGGCTGTTGTGTATATGTGTAGCATACTGATGGCTGTTGTGTAAATGTGTAGCATACTGATGGCTGTTGTGTAAATGTGTAGCATCCTGGTGGCTGTTGTGTATATGTGTAGCATCCTGATGGCTGTTGTGTAAATGTGTAGCATCCTGATGGCTGTTGTGTAAATGTGTAGCATCCTGATGGCTGTTGTGTATATGTGTAGCATACTGATGGCTGTTGTGTAAATGTGTAGCATCCTGATGGCTGTTGTGTATATGTGTAGCATACTGATGGCTGTTGTGTAAATGTGTAGCATCCTGGTGGCTGTTGTGTATATGTGTAGCATCCTGATTGCTGTTGTGTAAATGTGTAGCATCCTGATTGCTGTTGTGTAAATGTGAAACTACACTTATTAACAAAGAGGACATCAACATAATTAGCAATGACGATCAAGAACCAGGGCCAACACAGAAGGTCAGGAACTCAATATACAGTTTAAAAAATTCAAATTCCAAGGATGCGAGGAGATAACATAAATAATCCAGGCAGTTGGAGAAGAAAGTGCCATTATATACCACGGTCTATGTTTGCAAGATCTATAAAACTGGTATATGATAAAGGACTGGAAAGGATTAGTTTATATCCCTTTACTAAAACATAGAAACCTGCAATTATGCACTAACTACAGAACTATCGATTTGATAAAGCAAGCTAGTAAAGTACTATTTTTCCGCCTAAGACGGATGTGTCGGGCCATTGGCGCAAATAAAATGGCGACATAACGCATTTCCATTCTCTTGACTATATCCTGCTGGAAATCTAGTAGGATAATAGTCCTCCTACAAGGGAGATCCAGCGGTAGTTTGAGAATGAACGCTGAAGAAGAAGAAATACTATTCCATATCATAATGAAGAGAATGCAATATAAAATAGAAACAGAAGTTCATGAAGCACAGGCAGGTTTTAGATCCGGCAGAGGCACCAGAGATCATATCTTCAACATGAGAATCATTATAGAGAAATGCAGCGAATTCAATATAGACATATACGTGCATGTTTCATCGACTATACCACTGCGTTCGATTGTGTACGACATCACCAATTATGGAAAATTATGGTTGGCATGAGATTTCTAAAACACCTCACGTATTTAATGGCAACACTGTACCATGAACAAGAGGCAGCAGTAACAGTGGACGGAACAATATCAGAATGGTTTAATGTACAGAATAGAGTTAGGCAAGGATGCACATTATCACCATTCGTGTTCAACAACTACGCTGAAAACATAATGCGAAATGTAAAAAATGACATGACATATGCTGACTTCGAACATCTTACCATCGGCGATCAGCAGATCCCAGAAATCAGATATACTGATGACACAGTTCTCTTAACAACAAACGGAGATGGTCTAAAGCAAAAGTTACTATCAACAAAAAATCACACTGAATCCCAAAACCTGTTCTTAAATATGAAGAAAACAAAAATTATGACAACGGATAAAGTGAATTAGTGAGTTAAAGAGATAGAATTAGAAACGGTAACATCAGACAGATAACCAAAACAATATCAGTATTGGAATACATCAAAAGACAACAGATCAATTGGTTTTCACGAGCTTCCAGATTGCCAACAGATAGCATGCCACATAGACATAACGGCTATAAAGCTAGAGGCAGACCATGTAAAAGATGGATCACAGAAATCAAAGCAGCCACAGGAACAAGCTTACAAACAGCGCACAAGAAGGTCATCTCCAGAGAACTCTTCTACCCCTGATGCCGCAAGGCAAACAAGGGCCACAGCGTATAGATAGTTAAAGTGAAAGTACAACCAAAGTACATACCTATGTGATGTATAATGACACAGCATTAATAATAATTGATGAATCCAAAATGAGCAGACGTATACACTAACAGTGTTGCCAATACTGTTTTTTCTTGGTCCTTCAAAGTAGAAGAATAATTTTGTTGTAAACTCTTCTACTGTAATCTATTCTTGTTTGCTCTAAGTTATACTCTTCTGTCAACTAAAAACTGTTACATTCTGTTTATGATAAATTTTCCTGTTCTACTAAAAGCTATTTGATTCTGTTTCCATGTCCTGTTCTACTAAAAAAGCTGTTTGATTCTTTTTCCATGTTCTTTTCCACTGAAAGCTGTCTGATTATGTTTAAAATCATCCTTTGAGTTTTTTCATTAATTATTTATATTTAATTTGCACACCAGCCTCCCTTTTCATACATGTTGATGAAAAGTTATACTTGTCTTCCTTGTTTGTGTTAAGCTTATTTTCTTAATTTACTCCTTTTACTTCTTCCTTGTGTTCTCAGCACTTTATGAGTTCTAAATTTCCATCTCTGAGATATTGAATAAATTTAGCTGCGGCAAACATATTTAGAGGATACTGCTCATGTAAACACCCCACACATATAAGGATACGGAAGTAATTAATTACAGAATTAATTATTCATATCTAGTCAAAAATGGTATCTATCAATCAATAAACCCGTAACCCTTTAGGGTCGTAGGGGTAACACAGTGGATGCCTCAGCACACAGAGTCCTCCAGCGAATTCTATCCTCAGTGATGTGGATGAGTGTGGAATAATCTTGCCCTGTCCATTCCTTGATGTTGTCTGTCCATGCCTTTATTTGCCCTCCTCTGCTTCTTCCACCCTTGACAGTTGGTATCTATGGACGTGGTCATAAAGAAATATAGTCTGTTCAGTCATGTTCAGATTTGATCACATGAGAAAATAATAGTATTAGCTGGAACACATGGAGGAGTTCTGCTCATATTAACCAAATATTTGATTGTTCTAGGATTCTTGTTATTCAAGATTGCACAAAGTGATATTTGTATTTGAGCATGTGGTGTGCTAGCAGCATAGTTGTATGTGGTGTGCTAGCATATTTTCTTGGAAAACATGTTTGAAATAATGCAGGGTGATTAATTAAGGTGAGTCACTTAAATGCAGCCAAAATTGTAGCCTGGTAGTACTTATGTATGTCAAGTTTGTCTTGGTTTTTATTTCAGGGAGTTGGGTTCAAACATTATTTTGAAATGAAATGTTGTTACCAAAAATTACCATTATGCCACTCTTATACAAATCTATAAGATCCGCAGCTCTATGGATTCACCTGGGTGTAGCGACTTACGATTCATGTTCAGGGTGCATTGATTAGTATTTTTGTTTTGTTTGATAAAATACTATATCCAGGCTGCTCCATTTTCAATGCTCCATGTTGACATGTAATGTGGCAGTGATGATATCACTTTCATGTTTATCAATTATTCATTACTTGTTGACATAAATACATAATTTGAAGAAAAAAACGCAGAATAAATATTCATGAGAAGGTTCAGATATGTCATACTTAACATCAATATAACAGCCCACTGTTACACCGATAACTGCCATCAGGGTGTGAGATGTTAGCAATCTCACATTTCAGGGGCTCTGCTATATGAGGGCGGTAGACATTTCTTCTCCTTCGCAGTCTTTACTTCCTTGACTGATCCAGTACCCAATTCAGGCTGGGTTGTCCTGAGAACAGTTGATGTCTTGAAAAATATTTCCGCTTCAACTGAGGAATGAACCCGGACCACTCATATGCGAAGCCAGTATGCTAACCACTGTACTACACAACCCTCACTTCCTACTTTAGTTCCATGTGAATCACAATGTATATGATTGCATATTTGTTGAATCATTAGAATTTGCCTGGCACATGCTCAGCTACAGATCCTCTACAGATCCTCAACGAGGTTTCAGACAAGCTTCATATTCTTATTTTGTATAGCAATATATAGTGGTCACTTCCTTGTACAGTAGGTATCAGGAAAGACAGAGATAAATGCAACCTCCCGAATGTAGATCTACATTATTGTAGTTGGTTAACAATTAGTCTACGGCAAATCTCCTCATGAGAAAAAATGGTAACCTCGTGTTTACATCAGACCTATTGATGAGATAATTTAGTTATATCTGCTATAGAAGGCTCCTAAAAACATTTTCTCAAACAATAGTTATGTCTCCACAACAAAAGTTGGCCACAACAGACCTCCAACCTGTCTCTTGTTTTGGTAGTGCACTTTGCTAGACTGTAACTTACCCATCTTGTGATGTTACTCTCCCACTTGTATCTCTGTCTACCCTTTCTCGCCTCCGTTCAACTTTACCCTCAAGTAAGGTCTTCAACAAGGTTGTTTAATGTGTCCAAAATATTGTATTTGCTTGATCATTATTTCTTTTAAATAAATATTTCTTCATATATCTTTATTTGTTTTCTTCTCTTTCCATGATGTTCTCCCTATTCTTCTATATATCCACATCTTAAAGGCATCAAATAGAAGGTGTAAAAAGTTTAAATTGGACCAGTTTCTCAGACGAGCTATATACCCGCATGTCTTTCCTTTCCATGTGCCCCGCTAGGCATCATGGGGAGCTGAAGTCTTTCTTTAACTACCGTAACTGTGATGCTGCTGCCATAGTGCAGCCTTGGTGTTCTAGTATTTCTCTGATGTCATCTGTCCATCTTCGTCAGGGTCTTCCTGTTTCTCTTTTCAGATGATCTTTTATTGAAGGCTATTGATGGAATGTAATTTGGTTTCATTCTGATTGGGTGACCGGACCATTTAATCTTTTGTGCATCAATGTATTCTTTGCATGATATTGTTTTCACCAGATTTCGTATAGTGTCATTGTTTATTCTATCTCTTTTTGTTACCCACAGTGCTGTTCTCAGGCACTTCATTTTGCATAGAGCAAGTTTTTTGTCTTCGTAGGATAACTAACACACATTGGAGTGAATTTGAATGATAAAATCAGAGAAGAGACACATCAAAATTTCATCACAGATGTTATCAGAAAACGCCGTTGGTCCTACATCAGGCATGTCCTACGCGCAGACACCAACAGCATACACCACCAATCCCTTGAATGGATACCTACAGGCAAAAGAGCAAGGGGTAGACCAAAAGAAACACTCAGAAGAACAATACTTAGAGAAAGTAAAACAACCAATATTCATACTATTCAAGAACTGCACAGAATAGCTTTGAACAGACAGAATTGGAGAGATCTGACCTCTGCCCTAACTTCAGCGCAAAAGGAAAATGAAAGTTTTTTTCTAGTTTCTCTGTCATGTTGCAGGTATGGCATTGGTAGTGCAGTGTCAGCATAAACACTGTGTTTATTGTTCTTTTGGAGATCTTGTCAATGTTCTGGTGTTTCAGCAGTGGTGGTAATTGATATAAAAATTGTGTTTGCTTTCTGATATCTTGTCTCTATTTCTTTATCTAGTCTCCAGTCTTCTGAAAACACACTGCCAAGATATTTAAATTCCGTTACTTGGTTGAGTTTTGTGCCGTCTATGTATATTTCTAGTGGGGATTGATTTCTGCATATCTTCAATGTTTCTGATTTTGGTTTGTTGATTTCTTAATTGGTGTGTTTAGGTGTTGTTGCAGCTCAGATATATCGTTGTATATCGTTATATATCGTTGTATACTCTCACACCTGATTGTTTATGAATAGCAATTCATTTATGATGTTACTATCTTCATTTTTCCCGTTCTCTTATTCAGGTGGGCTTTCATGCTTTTACGGTTTCTTTGGTTATTTTGTCTATATAGATGTTGGAAAGGAGTTGGGATAATACACATCCTTGTCTGACTCCAGATGCTATTATGAATATGTCTTGTCATTCCTTCTGGTGTTCCGACTCTTGTTTTGCATCTCTGATATAGTGCTCTGATGTTTTCAAGGAGTTCTCTGTGGATCCCATATTCTTCTAAGTAGGTCCACACTATATCTCTGTTAAAAACCTTTTCTTGGTTGGTAAATGTGATGTTCATTTGGTTGTTGTATTCTGTTTGCTTAGTTGTCTAAGTGTGGAAAAGGGCGTCTCTATAGCCCATGCCCTTCCTAAATATTGGTTTCTACTTATTTGAGGGTTTATGCAAGGTCTTGGTTAACTTGATTCGGTAGCGATATCTCTCAGTATTTGTCACATTCTCTGTTTGAACCCTTGTTCTTCCATATAGGTGTTGTTGTTGTCTGCCAATCTTCCGATGTTCTCTCATTCTATGTCGTGTTATAGAAAGTGTAAAGAGTTTAAATCAGATGCTTTTCTCAGATGATGTTTATAGAAGGTTTACAAAGAACGTAGGTATTGTAAAGTGAGATTCATTCAGAAGAGAGTTCAGTGGATTGTAGTCACTACTTGTGATGATGAGAGAAATAATGCTTATTTGTCCTACTAGTTTTACCACTCTGATATCATCTTCATACAGCTATAATGGAATCCTATTATAACAAATTCATCAGGACCAATGAAATATTTGTCTTAACCAAAATTCGTTATATACACAAGGAGTAAGCTATTTGAGATTTGTAAAAGTGTTGCTAAGTAGGGAATAGTATTATAAAGGAATGTGCTGTAGAGGGATTCCACTATATCTCACTTAGCAGGTTTGTTACATATGGGAAGAAAATAGTTGAGAAATTCACTAGACTTCCTTTGCCTTTACTAAACAGACCCGTTAGATTGTGTGGAAAAGATATTATTTTTTTTATTTCAGAAGTCACTAGACTCCTTTCATGAACAGGTCACTGCACCCCATTACTCTCACACAAGTTTTATGTTAAATTATTCCCTACATGAACAGGTCACCACACCCCATTACTCTCACACAAGTTTTATGTTAAATTATTCCCTACATGAACAGGTCACCACACCCCATTACTCTCACAGAAGTGTTTTGTTAAATTATTTGCAAGATGCAAATGATAAAGAAGACCGCGAGATAATCTCATATTTTGGCATGGGAGAACAGTATCTGAAATGATTGACGGAAAACAAAAAAGAAGGCTATGGATAGACATGATAACCATCGCCACATGATATATACTTTAAGAAGAAATAATCAAATGGTTGCTGATCCAGCGGTCCATGGGCTCATGCCCTTTGACTCAAAATTATCAAATAAAAAAGCAGATCTTGGTACATGAAGTTTGTAAGTGAAATTTATTCCAGAGACATTGCTGACCATGCGGCCAGAGCAATATGTACAGGCACTACATTGTAGCCAGGTCAGATTGATGGTTATGGAAAGAATGATATTTGAAGCAGGATTCTGTATGAGATTTTATTTGGTATTAGTGTTTTGATGGTTTAGTTATGTTCTGCAATTATTAGTTGCCCCTGTTAGACTCTTGTATGTTTGTCAGAACATAGTCAATGTATACTGGGTGTACCTGCTCTGTTTGAGTCTAGGGCGCCTCAAGGGTGTTGTTGTTGATGTTCATTAGTATTGTTTCCACTGGTAATGTTGTTAATGATGTGTTTTGTGTCTTATTGCCAATTTTATTTCTGTAACATGAGCACATTCTCTAAATTAAGAAACTAAAGAGCGTTCCTTACGAAGAAATAAAATCCTCATTCTAAATGCTCAAAAATCAGTTGTGGTTATTGCTTGTTTTTTTTAGGTATAAATGTATGAGAGTGTTTCATGTACTTGTGCCTTCTAGTCTGTTCCAGCAGCCATCCAACTCGATGGTGTTTTGAGTCTAATGCCGCAGAAACAGACGTCGACATCAAGCCACAACTCTGGCCCTTGCGGCAGGTTTCTTTGTTGTTATGCCCACCCACGCCATGCCCGTAACTAGTTCAAGCACAACGTCAGCATGTCGGAACAACATGGTAACTGTTATCGAAGGTTACGACTACAGGAGTGTATAGATGATGTGCCATGTCTCGAGTTGGTAGCATAGCCTATTCATGAAAAAATGTAGTAATCAACCCAGCATTGTGACCAGAAATTCTGACTGGAACTAATAATGGAATGCATGATTGCTAGTTAACAGGGTAGAATAATGAGTTGCTCTAGATGATGATGTACAAGAGACAAGTCACAGTGTTTAGACATGTCTTTGATGCAGCAGATCAACAAGCCCAGAATTATGTGTTCAGAGTGTCTATAAAGTAGATTTTGTTCGGGACAGTTTTGTGATTTTCTAGGCAATATTTACATACAGTAAATTGTCATTGCTTTCTCAACAGCTCAGATGACCAACTGCTAGCATCTTAAATCAAACTTGTGTATAATTATATGCTCACAGAGAGTGTATACTTATAATGCTCAGTGTGTCTGATCACAGACACATTTACATTAGATATGAATGTCATATTACAAGATATAAACTGACTTCAGAAAGTGCCTTCAAAGATAAACACTGACTTTTATTGATTAGTTCATGATTGATTGATTGATCTTCTCATATTTCATTGTTGTCAGTTTTACTAGAACAGAACTAAACACAATCTACTGCCGGCTTCTCTAACATCTCCAGATGATAACATATATCTGTCACTAAAAGATATGGAACAATCACACAAACTAATCATTTGAAAATAATTCGATCTCAGATTTAAAATCAGATTCAATTGTCAAGCTCAAAGTTGTCAAATTAGTGATGAAGCTTTCCCTACTAATATAATCAACAATTTGTGTATGCAAGACTTTGCTAAATGTCAATTCATCACATCATCAAAATCCATAACCATTCAGGGTTGTCAGTCTGTAAACATCACCATCAACAATTCCCCCCATGCCTCCCTGCTCTCAGTTCCTTGTTTAAGTGTAGAGAAACTGAATATTGTCCAGTCTTTAATATGAATCCATACTTTGTTACCTTTCTTCTTCTACCATTAGATGTTCCTTAAATGTGTATTGTTCCTCGTTGAAAGCAAGGCAGAGCTTGCACATTATTTCTGGTATTAATGGTAGCAGTCTATTCAGGACAACATGCTCTACCGCAACATTTTTTGGTTGTAGTAATTTTTTATGACAATTTTTATGTTCAGTAATTTGCCATTATTTCTGAATGGTCTGGCTACCCAATTGCCTGCAGTTGAATTCAAACCTTTTACCTTGAACTTCTGAGACGCAACCATTAACTTCACAACAAATATAATGAAAAACAAATGCCTGTGTGGCAGCACCTGAGATTTCATACAGTAAAGTAACCCATAGCATTTATTAATGCTGTAGGGGTGTGAGATGTTAGCAATCTTACATGTTAGCAATCTTACATGTTAGCAATCTTACATGTTAGCAATCTTACATTTCAGTGGCTCTGCAAATGAATCCGGTAGGTCATCATCGCCTCTCCCTCGCAGTCTTTACTTCGATTAATCCGGTACCCATTTAAGGCTGGGTCGACCTGGGAGTCGTTGCATCTGAAAAACATTTCCGCTTCAACTGGGGAATAAACCCAGGACCACCCATATGCGAAGCCAGTGCACTAATCACTGCACTACTCGGCTCCCCGACTGAGACTTCATAGGGAACACAGAATAGGACCACAGTATCCTACCACACATGTAAAAAGTCACTCAGGTTAACAATGGTCTAGCAACCTTCTGTTGAAAATGTTAAATCAACCATTCAATATTTAAGGAAGTCTTATTTGAAGGAGAATTGTCCTTTTCCTATGTGCAATAGGGTATTTCTCTAGAGCTATCTAGTATACCCAGAAGACTTCAACTATAAAAGTGGTATGCAATGCTTTGAGAGTAAGTCTCCAACTCAGAGGGGTTAGCACTTCTATATGGATAACTTCCACAGTAATTACTTGTAACATTATAACTAAGCGAGAGTCATCTAATGCCTACCATATCATACATACAAATAAAGAAAGTGGACATGGATGGGTCACATACTTTGAAAGGCCCTGACCAGTACCACGAGGAAATTACTGATTTTCCATGATACACAAAGAGTTTCCAGGATAGTAATCAGAGAAGAGGTACAGATATGGGAAGAATAGTGAACATTCAGAGAAATGCACATGATAGTGCTGCTTAGAAAGTGTTGGTTGGCCTATGTATCTCCAGTAAATGATGACAAGAAAAAAAACAATACCATATGAATCAATATCCGTGTCAATAAATTCCATAAACTTTCTGAATGGCTCATACAAAATTCATCAAATTAACCCCATAAATATTTAATATAGAACAACTTTCTGACTGACCCTTACAAAATTTGGTCTAAAAAATCGAATCATATCTATTTTTTATAATAGTAGGTTTGATTTTATTGAGGTTCCACGACTCAAGAGATGAAAAACAAGAAGCATCTGCTAAAATGTTAATTCAATTTTGTGAAATACACTGAGAGGCCCCCCCTTCCAAAGGGTGTTCCAGGGGAGGGGGAAGGGAGGCCCACTCAGTGCATTACACAGAAATCGATGGATGCTGTGTTGTATACACCTTTAACTAAAGTTTTGTTAAATAATGTATGGTATTAGTTCTGTAAAAAAAATAGGCCACATCTGCTTAACATGAACCATGTGTGTGTATGTATATATATATATATACACACACACATAAAGTACAGTATATTTTCTTGAGGTATTAGTAGATAGCACTGAGAGGCAATGTAAATTAATGGTGTGTACATATATGGGACTGTATTTCTTCTTCAGTGTCTAATGATAGAATACAGGACCTGGGAGTGAAGCGTGGTGTTGCAAGAATCCAGCAGCATATAGGAATCAAAAGAAGAGTTATCAACCAACACATAACCAAAACAATCGGTTACCATACACTGAAGGACATACCCGATATGAGATTGGTGCAGTTATAGATGTGCCCATGATGTTGTAATGATAATAATGACAACTAACTGCATAGTATCACATAGATTCATCATATTTTTCAACTTGTACAGGTTATCTGTTATTTTCTACACAATATAATCTGGTTACACTGAGTATTTCTGTATTTACCTATAGTATTCAGGTTTAGTGAATTTACTCTTTGTACATAATTTGAGACTCTTTGTCAGGTAATTACTGTGGCAGCTAAAAAACTGCTGAACTCCAACTCTGACCTACAGCCTGTGGTATTCCTGACAGATGCAAGGTCAGTGCTTCAAGCTCTCCAGTCTGGAAAACTAACAGACTTGAAAAAACTACTTAGCGAATTGTCTTACCAGTATAGGGTAACCATGCAGTGGATACCCTCTCACTGTGGAATACCAGGAAATGAAAAAGCAGACCAACTGGCTAAGGAAGGTGCTGCCGAAGATCAACCAGATATGCCAATCACCTACCATCAGAAAAAACAGATGATCAAGTCAATAAGAAAGCCACAAACACCAACACAAGATGACTATCACATTATGAACAGATCAGAACAAGTTATAATTCTACGTCTCAGAACAGGACACAACCGACTCCGCAGTCACATGTATACAAAGTTCAAGATTGGCAACACGGCCATGTGTACATGTGGACAGGCAGTACAGAGTGCCAAACATATACTTCAAGAGTGTTCTGAGCATGAAACGCTGAGGCAGACATATTGGCCAGAGGAAACAACACTGGAATCAAAGCTCTATGGGACACTGTATGAACTACAAAAGACAGTGAGTTTTATTAAGGAGACAGAATTGCAGATATAGACATGTTTCAAGTGAACGAAAGAAGAAGAAGAGACTCTTTGTACATAATTTGAGACTCTTTGTACATAATTTGAGACTCTTTGTACATAATTTGAGACTCTTTGTACATAATTTGAGACTCTTTGTACATAATTTGAGACTCTTTGTACATAATTTGAGACTCTTTGTACATAATTTGAGAATGATAATTGATAATAAGTGAGACTGCAGTAAAACAGTACTTGAGAAAGACTGTATGGTTGAAATGTTGATTTAGTCTGTTTTGTATACAATACTGTCTTATCTCAGTGACTTGTTTTGTGAATCTTTGTGGGGAGTCAAAAGTCTATATTCTATTGCTAATGCATTGTTGTTGTTGTTAATTCCATGAGGTTGTAGAATGTCTCGCATATTTTCAACCCATTTACACCTTGATCTTCCCTCTTGCCATCACCCTGGATATTCTACTATTATTCGCTCTTGAAGGAAGGCCACTGGCTCTATTCTCATTAAATGTCCGAACCATTTGATTTATTGTATCTTGATGTAGTCAATGACTGGTGCGGTTCCTAAGATTTTTCTGATGTCATCATTTGGCATTCTATCTATTCTTGTGAAGCGGACACAAGATCTTTCTCACACACCTCATCCCACATGTGGCTATCCTACTCATTGCAGTCTTACTGTATACAGTATGTATATTTTTTTCATGTCTATTAGTCTGGGAACAATAAAACATAATACCTTGTGTTTCACTAATTTGAAGCAGAATTTAGAGTCAAAATATTGAAATGTGAGTCAAAATTCATAATTTAGAGTCAAAATACAGAATTTAGTCCTGCTAGAAGTTGACATGTATACACTACTGATCTATCAATTAGAAACAATTACTTGGTGGACAAAGCTTGAACTCACATTCGATCATTATTAGACTCTGGTCACATTTGTTATTTATAGAACTATAAATATTCCGATCAATCTGCTTCATTGATTTCAAGAAAACTGTCACATCCATCATATGACCGGCACTGCTGAGTGATTATGCTATTGCAATATTAATCCTGTAGTAATCTACAAACAATAATATAATCATAGAAATGACACAATGAAAATACATATTGCTTACATGTAAACAGCCTAAAAAGAAGCATATGCACCAGCCACACGTACATAAGTATTTTGATATGTTTATAGGCGACACATAACCGGTTTACTATGTTTATTTGTCAACACACTGATATCAACACACTGATATCAACACACTGATATCAACACACTGATATCAACACACATAATTTCATCTAATGACTATTTCTCCTATTTCTCAACTACAAAAATAAAATATTCTATGCTATTTACAAGACTGATTGAATGATATCAGACAAATGGATGGATGGCATAGCATTGTTTTCTCAATAAGAAACACACATCACAGTATAGAAGAACATAGCCATATTGCTACAAGTTATATTTAAGGAACAAATTGCATATAACATGTAGGACTTCTAATATAACATCTGTAAAACAACAAATTACAATACAATTTTTCATTTATAACAATTCATTCTACCGGATAAAAAATGCCAGACTATGATCAATAGCCAGATCAAAGTTCACTTTCTTCCTCAGGTCTGAACCATCAAATTCTGCCAATGTACTATTATCATCTGGTCAGACCCGAAGTCTTTGCTCTGCTCTTTCTATGTTAGGCAGTCCGGAAATATATGTTCAAGGGAGTACCGGTACATTTTAATGTTTGGAAAAATCCCTAGGTATTCTGTCTAATCAACATGTACATCTGGCCAATCAACATGCAAAGTACGGACTTTAGTTGGGATTTACCTATTGTCCTAAATATTGGTTTTCAAAGAGTTTGAGTTCGACCCCAAATTCTAACCGTGACTATTAAAACTCTCTATAAAATACAAAATGCATATTACAATTAAATTTAAAGCTCTGCGAGTGGATTAAGCACAAGTCCCTGTCTCTGGCATGATTCAAGAACAATATAAGCTTGACGTGCATTCTGTTGCTCGCAAGATTCAGACATAATACAGAGGTACTATTTTGATGAAAGTTATCAGATTGACTGCAACCGCCAGTCATGCATATGAAGTTGGGAAGTGTGGCCAAATTATCTGGATTGATAGCAAATGTTGAATAAGGATAAGTTTTCTGTTAACTTTAAAATTGAAATTGCTAAAAAATATTTAACGTTTGAGATATGTAAAAAATATTTAATGTTTGAGATATGTGATATCAACGTATTCAATACATTTATCAACAAAATATATATAATCTAACAGATTATGTTTGTCAAATCTGATGTACACTAAAATGACTTTGTTAATGAATTAAGCTATTGATTATTATTAGGCAGGAGACACAGGTATGCCCATGGAACACTCATTGCATAGTTGTTCAGGGATAGCAAATTCCTGGCAGTAAAGTGGCATGGCAGCAACATTAGTAATGGTCTACAGACTGTTTAGTTAGAAGAGCATGCAGTGATACTGAAGACTGGACAAATATGAACAAATAATTGTACCCTATATTATGAAAAAATATACAATACGTCACATTTAATAAATATATGAAAGTCTACAAACTGTCAACAATAAATATATGAAAGTCTACAAACTGTTAATACAAATTGTCAACAACAAATATATGTCTAAAACTCAAGAAAGTGTTATCAACAATACATAAAACACTACAATCTGTCAACAATAAGTACATGAAAGTCCACAAACTGTCAACAATAAGTACATGAAAGTCCACAAACTGTCAACAATAAATACATGAAAGTCTACAAACTGCCAATAAATACATGAAAGTCTGCAATTTGCCAACAACAAAGTGTCATAAAAAATACAGGAGTCTATAACTGTCAATAAAAAATACATGAAAGTCTATAAATGTCAACAACAGTATTAACACAAACTATGAAAGTTTACAACACCAATGAAATGTTTCTTTTCTTACAACACTCCAGTTTCTATTTACAAATAAAACTATGGAGAGCCAGCTCCTTGTGATATGATTTTTATATGAACATTGTATTCTTCACATTTTGCAAGATGAGTCACACATACAACACATAACATTATCTGGGACACATGTCTGTGAACAATTTCATAACTAGATCAACATATGTATGTTATTTTGATTAGATTCTTCATGACCAATGATATTTTTTTGGTCTAAACAAATCATAACATTTCTGAGAACTAAACAAATCATAACATTTCTGAGAACTAAACAAATCATAACATTTCTGAGAACTAAACAAATCATAACATTTCTGAGAACTAAACAAATCATAACATTTCTGAGAACTAAACAAATTATAACATTTCTGAGAACTAAACAAATCATAACATTTCTGAGAACTAAACAAATCATAACATTGCTGAGAACTAATCATTATAACATGTTTTATAACACTAACAAAAAAGAGGGAGGATGGTAGACTAGTTGATTGCTTGACTGCTATCACCGGGTTACAGCGTGCTAGGTTCTAGCCTAGTTGATAGTGAGCTATATCACCTGGTTACAGCGTGCTAGGTTCTAGCCTAGTTGATAGTGAGCTATATCACCTGGTTACAGCATGCTAGGTTCTAGCCTAGTTGATAGTGAGCTATATCACCTGGTTACAGCGTGCTAGGTTCTAGCCTAGTTGATAGTGAGCTATATCACCTGGTTACAGCGTGCTAGGTTCTAGCCTAGTTGATAGTGAGCTATATCACCGGGTTACAGCGTGCTAGGTTCTAGCATAGTTGATAGTGAGCTATATCACCGGGTTACAGCGTGCTAGGTTCTAGCCTAGTTGATAGTGAGCTATATCACCGGGTTACAGCGTGCTAGGTTCTAGCCTAGTTGATAGTGAGCTATATCACCAGGTTACAGCGTGCTAGGTTCTAGCCTAGTTGATAGTGAGCTATATCACCAGGTTACAGCGTGCTAGGTTCTAGCCTAGTTGATAGTGAGCTATATCACCAGGTTACAGCGTGCTAGGTTCTAGCCTAGTTGATAGTGAGCTATATCACCGGGTTACAGCGTGCTAGGTTCTAGCCTAGTTGATAGTGAGCTATATCACCAGGTTACAGCGTGCTAGGTTCTAGCCTAGTTGATAGTGAGCTATATCACCGGGTTACAGCGTGCTAGGTTCTAGCCTAGTTGATAGTGAGCTATATCACCAGGTTACAGCGTGCTAGGTTCTAGCCTAGTTGATAGTGAGCTATATCACCTGGTTACAGCGTGCTAGGTTCTAGCCTAGTTGATAGTGAGCTATATCACCTGGTTACAGCGTGCTAGGTTCTAGCCTAGTTGATAGTGAGCTATATCACCGGGTTACAGCGTGCTAGGTTCTAGCCTAGTTGATAGTGAGCTATATCACCGGGTTACAGCGTGCTAGGTTCTAGCCTAGTTGATAGTGAGCTATATCACCAGGTTACAGCGTGCTAGGTTCTAGCCTAGTTGATAGTGAGCTATATCACCGGGTTACAGCGTGCTAGGTTCTAGCCTAGTTGATAGTGAGCTATATCACCGGGTTACAGCATGCTAGGTTCTAGCCTAGTTGATAGTGAGCTATATCACCTGGTTACAGCGTGCTAGGCTAGCCTAGTTGATAGTGAGCTATATCACCGGGTTACAGCGTGCTAGGTTCTAGCCTAGGTGATAGTGAGCTATATCACCGGGTTACAGCGTGCTAGGTTCTAGCCTAGTTGATAGTGAGCTATATCACCGGGTTACAGCATACCAGGATTTAAACCATGGACAAAAAATCAGGGTCGTGATTCATTGCCAGACAAGATCTTTCCTCCAGTCAACCCAGCTGTAAATGGGTCACTGACACATAAGTTAAGGGAGATAAAGACAGCAAGGAGGGAACTGGCCACCCCATCTAATAGTTGCTCCGGCTTAGTGTATACAAATTTATCTTCATAACCGACAGAAGGTTGCTGCCATGGGACCAACCTTTAACTTTAACAAAAAAGAAATCATACATTAAGATATGGCATATGCCTGTCATCTTGTACAAAGTTTCTGCTTTTTGTACAGAATGTATTCAAGTTTGAGTAAATATACAGCTAGTATTTAGTTTTAGCCTAGCACTATTAATACTTTATTGACCAAGAATTTTGGTGATCTACTTTGACAACACTAGAAACTGTTATGATACTTCAGAAATGTAGCAAACAGTAGTGATAGTATTACAGTGGAATCCCTCTATAACACAGTCTTTTATAACAAACTTTCTATATTACAACACTTTTCAAATATCCCAATTGTATTTATTTTTTAC
The DNA here is from genome assembly GCA_034231615.1 of Meghimatium bilineatum. Lineage (NCBI taxonomy): Eukaryota > Metazoa > Mollusca > Gastropoda > Stylommatophora > Philomycidae > Meghimatium > Meghimatium bilineatum. The sequence continues at coordinate 64,046,236 of CM067304.1, forward strand.
TGTATATAATGAATTTCTGTGATAACATTTGGACCAAGTTTTTATAAATGAATTCCACTACTAAGATTAGCTCATTAGGGATGGAATGTCATTGAAAAATGGTGGCACTCACGAAATATGGCCTGTGCCATTCTTGAAAGATGTGGAAATTCTAGAAGGTTAGTTTTTGCTATATGTAGAAAAATGTTATAATTCTATTAGTATTTGTTATATGTAGAAAATTGTGGAAATTCTAGAAATTTTATTTTTGCTATATGTAGAAAATGTGGAAATTCTGGAAGGTTAGTTTTTGCTATATTTAAAAAGTAAAGTAAGTACCGGGGTGGAGGAGGAAAGGCAGACCAAGAAGATGATGATGGACTGATGACATTAAAGATAACATGAATACGTCGGAAAATGCAAGCTGCATCACCCAAGACAGAGCGGGGTTCAGGGAGTTCATTGGGAAGACAACGCTCTGGAGAGAATACGTCACATGACACAAAGTAAGCCACCGCCCAGTACAATTTCACTCTCGAAATAACTCTGAGACTTTCAATTTTATTCAGAAAATACAAACATTCATTATGACAGACAGAAAATTTCATAGTTCTAAGTCGTGAGTTTGATGTTATACAGATTTTAAAAGACGATGCCGCCGATGTCTGAAATATTTGCTAACACCCTTGAGCATGGAAGATAAGTACATTCTGGATTGTTAGTCTGTAAAGTGTTAATACAGAAAATGTAAAATATTTAGGATAAAAATACAGAATGATCCTTCCAGATATTGACAGGTATGAATATCTCTTATCTTGTACAGTTTAACTTATCAACTTTTCAGGCACATTGGGCAATGTGACCACTCATTAATGACAAACACAGCTGGTAGATATGTTTTAAAATAAACAAACAAAAACAGTTTGATAATGTTGAGAGAATACATATTACACATGCTGGAATTTTAAGTAACTTTGCGTAGAAACACAATACACTAATTTACCATTTTGTATTTTTATTAAGTAGACAATATTTAGCCTCAAACACTTGATGAATTCAATCAAAGTCACAGTGAAAAACCTCAAACACTTGATGAATTCAATCAAAGTCACAGTGAAAAACAAAAATATATTTTTGAACGAAAGACGAAGATCATGACACGTGACAAAACCTCTAACAAGTTCCCAGTCATAATCAATAACACAGAAATTGAAATAATTGCCAGATTTTAATACCTGTGTGTCTGTAGATGATGGATGTGTCAGGCCATTGATACAAATAAAATGGCAACATACTCTATTTCCATTCTCTGGACTACATCCTGCTGGAAATGTAGTAGGACCATTGTCCTGCTATAAGAGAGATCCAGTGTGAGTTTGAGAATGAACACAAAAGAAGAATACCTATGTTCTGTTATAAGTAGCAATGGAGACAATGAAGTCAGGTGGAGGTTGACCAGTGCATCAAATAAACTCATACAAATGAAAACATATGACTGGGCTGCAACTAAATACAGTTAACTTTCTTTAGATCCTGCATATTCCCAGTGACAATATACAGATGTGAATCTTGGACAATCACCAATAAAGTGAGCAATACATAATTTCAAAATGTGAAAGAAAATGTTAAGAAAAATACCATGCACCAAACAAACAAAAATCACCAATAGGAACATTCTTGAGAGAATTGAAAGTAAAAGAAAACTGGCTAAACAACAAGGTTCTCTTGTGAAAATTACAATATTTTGGTCATATCAAATGACATGACAGTCTAGAAAAGACCATAAAGGAGGGGGATGATGCCAGAACAAACAAACAATAGGTAGCCCATGAAGAAGATGGAAGACATCAAAGACCACATCAAGATGACACTCATTGAAGAAGGAAGATTAGTTCAAGATCAGAATACCGGTAGGTCTACTTTTAAAAAGATTGAAAGACTGCTACATCCTGTCCAGGACATGCTACCCAGTGATGAGGCAATATAACTGACAGTTCTGTAAGTATAAATCTACCTAACAGTAGTTAGTGAAAAACTACTGGCTGAGATAAATATTTTTTATATTAACGCATTGTATACTGGAAGTCGGTGGGAGCAACTTGAGGGTCCACAAAATATAGTAAGCCATTCACAGCTACTTGGCAGTAGTATTCAAGATGAATATATAATAGGCCTATAACAAATCACATTTTAAAATGAGTTGTATTTTAAGTAATAACCGAAATAGTACAATATGACATGTTGTTACCATTGATAGATTAACAGTAACATTACTTCCTACAACAATATGGCATGTTGTTACTGTCAGTAGATTAACAGTAACATTACTTCCTACAACAATATGGCATGTTGTTACTGTCAGTAGATTAACAGTAACATTACTTCCTACAACAATATGGCATGTTGTTACTGTCAGTAGATTAACAGTAACATTATTTACGACAATATGGCATGTTGTTACTGTCAGTAGATTAACATTAACATTATTTACGACAACAATATGGCATGTTATTACCATCGATAGATTAACATTAACATTATTTACGACAACAATATGGCATGTTGTTACTGTCAGTAGATTAACAGTAACATTAATTTTTTGCACTTTTCAGGTTTTTTTCTAAGTAGTTGACATTTGTTTACTAAGACAACCAATGATATTGTTCAGAAAAGATTATTTACAGCCCAATTAAATATCTCATACTTTTGTTAAAACAGTCGTCTGATATGTCCACAGATGAGAAAATATTTTAAGAAAGTGGGCACGAATTGATAATGATAATATTGATAGTAGGGGTATAAGCAGTGATGATTGTAAAGTTTGCCAACTCTAGAGCCATGAGAAAGCCAAAGATATGCAATAACATTGATTCTTACCGATATTATGTACATTGTGTTTCATGCCCATGGATCACTCATTGCATAGTTGTTCAGGGATAGCAAAGTTCTGGCAGTAAAGTGGCATGGCAGATAACATTAATAATGGTCTACAGACTGTATAGTTAGAAGAGCGTGCACCGATACTGAAGACTGGGCAGATATGAACTAGTGAGGTGTTCAGAGCATCCACGATGAAGACAACATTGTGGAAAGAATATGTCACTTGATATATATATATATATATCTATCATGCCCATCAAATATGTCCATGACATATGTCTATATGTCTATATGTCCATCAAATGTAAACTAGTAAAGTTGTAGATTCAGTATAAATAAGATTCAGGAGTAGAAAAGTTTCTAATATGGTTTTTCTTCTTCAATACTTATGACAAGCTTATGACAAAATTTGTGTGAAATGGTGTAGTTATTGTTCCATATGTTACTAACATGATAAACATTTCTGAATGTACATGATCTTCTCTTTCATTTATTCACAATTGGATATACTACTAGGAAATCATCCAGATAAAGTCATATCATGATTTAGGAATTATTATTTGAAATGTTAAGTTGATATTTACAACCTCTACTTTGTATATTTTTTATAAAATAAAATTATTGTCAGTATCATTCAATTATCAGATGGGAATAGTTCTTTCATTTGTCAGCACAATGACACATCATTTGTCAAAATCCATTATAAATTAAGATAACTACAGGTTGTTTTCTTCATTGACCAACAGGGAAGTACCGGTAAGTGAAACCCCAGTATGTCACAACCTGTGTTTAATGAAACAGCCAATGTGTTAATATATAAAATAAACTAATCTGGTCTAAGAATTATGAAATTTTAATAGACAGATAATCAGGTTAGCCTAAGAATTATGAAATAAAAAAAATAATTAAATTAACCAGTTGTACTGCTAATATAAGTATTTGAACAAGAAAAAAGGAATCCTGTACGTTTAGTAATAGCCTATATTTCTTCCTTCAGCATCAAATATAAGGCAGAAACAAGTGCTCTCCTGCTCCAGCGATGCTTAGTGGCAGTGTTATGAAATTATCTACACAAATATATGAGTTCTTCATTCATTCTTAAACTCTTAAAGAATGAAATGCATTGTATCATGGTTTACAGATTGGCTGTGATATCCTGACACATCCGAATTCAGCATGGCTTTCTGGTCACTGGCATATGTAATGGGACAGCCAACTCAACACCTAAACCTCCTTAGTAATTCTTAACAACACCTAAACCTTCTTAGTAGTTCTTACAACACCTAAACCTCCTTAGTAGTTCCTACAACACATAAACCTCCTTAATAGTTCTTAACCTAAACCTTAGTAGTTTTTACACCTTAATCTCATTAGTTATTACAACACCACAACCTCATTAGTTCTTACAACACCAAAACCTTCTTGGTAGTTCTTACAACACCAAAACCTTCTTGGTAGTTCTTACAACACCTACATCTTCTTAGTAGTTCTTACAACACCTAAACCTCCTCAGTAGTTCTTACAACACCTAAACCTCCTTAGTACTTCTTAGGATGTACATCACTTTAGATCACATTGCTGCTATTTCCCCCCTCCCCCATCTTAGCGCCAGCAAAACACATTAACGATAGTTCACTGAACTTCAAATCTAACCAAATGAACATGAATGCCCAGAATAAATTTGGAGAAAATTATAAACCAATTCATGAACTTCTCTGATGTTTCCAGTTAGGTGGGGGAAAAAAGGTTTAAGTATCTATGGAATAGGATGAAAACAGATGAACATTTTAAAGTTTTGGAAAAAAAATTAAACAAATAGAATGCAACAAAGAACAAGTTAGCCAGCTATCATCAACTAAGTTCAACCCAGTAATCACAATCTCATAAAATTAAGTTAAGTTTAAAGAATTAATTCTATAATTAAAGGACATAGCCATCAACTCAGCATTTTTTTGGCTGTAGTGATTTTCTAGGCAATATAAATGTTTAGTAGTTTGCTATTGCTTTCTGAATAGTCTGGATGCACAACTGCCTGTGACATGGGTTTTAACCCGATGTCTTGGTTATCACAGATACACTCTGCACAATGCCTCCACATAGCCAGATTCAATAAAGATATCTAGAAAATGTAGTACTTAAAACAATATCCCCTGTAAACTTCTGTGCTGCAAAAGAATTTCATTGTCTTTATCCACAAAAACAGAAATTTCTGTAGATGGGCTAAATTCCTGAGATACAAACATCAGAGCACTAAATCCAAAACTGACATCAGTGATTTAACCCCTATGTTGCATACCTTCCTTTGTAAGGAGAAAGTCCAAGATCATCAATAGTATGACCAGCATCATTTGAAAGTAACAGTATGCCCTACAAATGGGATCTATTGCTGTAAAAATTGTTGTAGTTTTAACAAATAAGAATTTGGCACCACTCTGATGCGTAACGCCTGAGGTCACATTTAAAGTAATATAAATATAAAATAAAAATAATTCATGCAATATAGGGTTAACACTTTGCAACAAACATGCACATTTAACTCTCTCTCTCTATGTAATGTAGCCTTTGCAGAACATTTTTATCACTACCACTCTTAAAGCCTCACGGGTCTCTGCGAACTTCCAAGCTTCTTTCAGTGTCATGTTCAGAAGGTCTTCGATGTTATGTGTTCATCGTAATCTTAGTCTGCCTCTTGTTCTCTCTCCTGGAACTTTCCCTCCATGATTAATCTTTCCAAACCATTGTGTCCTTTTATATGTCTGAAATATAAAGTTGCGTTTTTTGATAGTTTTGAGGAGCCAGGCTTCTATGTTGAGATCTTTGTAGACATCTGTGTTAGTTCTTTTTTTCTGTTCATGATATTCATAGCACCTTTCTATAGCATTTCACTTTGAATGCAGATAATTTATTTTTCATTGTCGATATCATTGCCCACGTCTCACAACCGTATGTTACCACTGGAAAGATGTAGCTTCTTAGTAGTTGTAATTATGCTTTTCTTTTTGATCCTTGCCACAGATTTTTAATCTGTAATGTTTTTTGTAGTGTCATTGCTAATCTCTTTCTTATCTCTGCTGAGCAATCGCATGTGGTGTTGATGGTTGACCCTAGTTGTTCAAAGTTGTTAACATTTTCTAGTTGCTATTTGTCAATGACTATTTTAGGTGTAACGTCATCGCTGCTTTCATGCACTATTTTTGTCTTTTTATGCATTCAAGAAAAGGTTCACACTTAACTAAAACTATTAAAATTAGCACACTAACTGGAAGTCTGCAGCCTTTAGAAAACCACTCCTATGCTGTGTTATACATTGGAATTCCTCTATAGCACATCCTTTTATAACAAATTTCTCTATTTAACAACACATTTCAAAATCCCTAATTATATTTAATCTTTTATTGTCTGTACTGTATATAGCAAATTTCTGTTATTGCATAAATGCTTCATTGGTTCTGACCAATTTGTTATAATGGGATTTGACTGTATTTAATTGGTGTACTGTGTATACAATAACTTCATCTATGAAAACCAATTTTGGACAGAAATTAAGTAAATTTGTTTGCTTATTATCACATGCCAGGTTGCACACTTGCTATAAACACCATAAATTCTATATGCACATCCATCCTGAGGATTATCCATTTCTTAATATGAATCCACAAATCTACTTTGAATATCAGACATTCTATAAATATTTGAAGTAGCCACCAAAAACAGGGTCGTCCCATAGGTTGCTCAGCCCCACAGACAGATCCTGTCCCATAGGTTGATCAACTCCCACAGACAGATCCTGTCCCATAGGTTGATCAGCTCCTACAGAGTTGTCCCATAGGGTGATCAACTCCCACAGACAGATCCTGTCCCATAGGTTGCTCAGCCCCAAAGACATCCAAATATAAATAATTCATTCATTCTAAATCAATACAAAAAAGGACATTTTATGAAAATTGTAACAATAAACTATACATAGGCCTAGCTTGAATGATGTATGCATATATACAATATACTATTTTTTCTAGTGAATAATAACAGTTTTGTTCAACATTTGTTATTTTGACACCAATGATAATTCACACACAAAAATAATAACTCCATCAAACATTCTGCATTACAAACTTACATCATAGCACATTGGACATTTCCATAACTCTCTCTCAGATTCAGCAGTCATCCATGAGTGTAGACTCAAACCCTCAGTCAGATGTTGATTTTGTGATGGTAAGATATTTCTAGACAAGATACACTTAAATCTGTCCTTCTTTGTATGTATACATAATCACCTCCATTATCATATTCTTTATTATTTATGCAAATATATAACTGTCGTTATTATACCTTACAATAAAACATTTCCTTATTGACTGCCCATCCTTCTCAATTGCAAGAGAAAAACTTCTCAAGACAACCTTAACACTCACTGTATGGATCACTAAGTCAACTTCAGAAGATCTGCACTTTTTTTAATAAAGAATGCTATTTAGCTCTGCAAGGAGTAGAACATCTGACCACCAATTGAATACGAACAACAACCGTATCATACATATTCAGTTAAAACAAGTAAAATTTCTCACAAGCTAGACAACAGATAAAAACACAAAGCTGCTCAGTCTCCATCCACAAATATCAAGGTGTATGCAATACTGATGATACCCGTAACTCACTGGTTAAACACATTCCTCAATCTGTGCCCCAGATGCCCAAACATACTAGTGCCACATTTGTTTTGCTTTATCATCAGAATTGTTCAGAGTGAGAAGGAAATATGAGGAGCTGAAGTAAAGCAGACAGCTAGTGTGTGTGTGTGTGTGTGACAGTATGTCAGATGCTCATTACAGACATTTGATGTAGAGATGGTACACAATCTATTCTTAATTCACACTGAGGCTGATGGTACACGATCTATTCTTAATTCACACAGAGGCTGATGGTACATGATCTATTCTTAATTCACACTGAGGCTGATGGTACATGATCTATTCTTAATTCACACTGAGGCTGATGGTACATGATCTATTCTTAATTCACACTGAGGCTGATGGTACATGATCTGTTCTTAATTCACACTGAGGCTGATGGTACATGATCTATTCTTAATTCACACAGAGATTGAAGATATACTACAATAATTTGCAGGTAATTGTGTATACTATTAGGAGAAAGTAGTAGACCAAAGTCTATTTATATAAGAGACATGATAAAATGAAACCTATCCATGCCATATATTTCAAAACTTAAGGAGCATGAAGATGTCATTGCTGATGTTAGAATAGACTAGAACAGGATCTATTCTTAAATTACAATTTGGTAATATGAATGCTAAGTCATTTATCTATCAAAAGATTCCTTCAAATTTCTCAATCCTATCAAATGATTCCCACAAATTTCTCAATCCTATCAAATGATTCCCTCAAATTTCTCAATCCTATCAAAAGATTCACTCAAATTTCTCAATCATATCAAAAGATTCCCTCAAATTTCACAATCCTATCAGAAGATTCCTTCAAATTTCTCAATCCTATCAAAAGATTCCCTCAAATTTCTCAATCCTATCAAAAGATTCCCTCAAATTTTTCAATCCTATCACCAGATTCCTAAAGAAAGTCACACAAATTATGAACAGAATTAAAATATAATTTCTCCAGATCACTATACAAGAAAATATAAATTTCATATTTAGTTGCACTCATGGACCGCTGAATCAGCAACAATCCAAACAGCCTGTATTAGAAACCAACAAACCAAACACAACATTCTTCTGTATTCATAAATAAACAGTTCTTGGTTTCAATCATCCAGATCCTGTCATGATATGTCCATCTGTTCTTCATTCTGTTCACAAGAGCCCATCTCACTCTGCTGTAATGAAGGACAGTATGATTGACCTAGCTGGTGGAACCTGATATAAGATGATTCAGGCAGCAACTGACCAGCTGCTATTTCATCACTAACTTTTAGGACGGGACCAGTATCAGAGAATTGATATGATGATAATTCCAGTTTTTCCTGATTTGTGCTGGGATGCTCTGATTGCGAAAGAAAATTAGGAAAATTGGGTTTAATTTTTGGGGTTAACATTGTGGAAGATACGACAGATGTCACTGGACATGATGTGACCATCTGTGACTCGCTTACATAGTCAACAATTTTGTCATCAAGTGAAATAGAAGATGGTGATTGTGTATGCGATGATGAAGCTGAAGAAATTGGAGGTGGTGATGATGTGGAGCATGTTCTGGATGCAAATGGAAAATTATTCTGATTCTGAAATGGATGAACGGCCATGAAAACGCCAGTCCGTCTTTGTAACGGTCCATGGGCCACCATTTCCTTCCCGTTATCTTTCTGTATCTCTGGATGTTTTTTAATTTGAGGAACAATGTAAGAACTACATGATGTTTGTAAGGAAATACTGTTCGAATCCTCAGAGTTAAGTTGATTTGGATCAACTGTCATAAAATCTTCATTATTGAAAGTCAAGATTTCTGGAAGTTGATTAAATGCATCTGGTACGAGTGAAGTTAGTTTCACCCATTGTTGTGTTTCTGTATTAGTGAATGATCTCTGATTTTGAGAACTGTATTGTTGATATGTTGAGTAAAGTGAATTACCAGGTGTCAGTTGTGACAGTGAATGGACGGTTGTATCAGGATGAGACTGGGCATAAGCGTTTTCACGCTGTCCAGGTGTAACATTGTCAAATTCAAAGTTCATGACAACTGTAGGATCAAAAGAACTAAAGGATGGAGTTGGAAATGATGGCTGAGTTAGCCAGACTATAGATGACAATGAGGGTGATGTGGTCTGTGGATGTTGTTCTTGGAGCGGACTGAGTGCACTTTTCCTGCAAATTGTCGGTAAACTGTGACTCTGTCTGTTTCCAGAAGTTATGTTATGATCTTGAATAGGTGAAAAATTTCCAGGATGTGAGTTATTGCTCTTGTCTTCATTAACAATACCAACAAGGGAGCTAATTCTATTTCTATCTAGAGTAGATATGTTACAGATATTCTTATTGCCTGGGGACATAGAATCAATGTTTTGAATGTTATTAGTATCCACAGTAAATGATGCAGCCTGAAAGTTTGAAGGACTGATGACTGTTCCAACATCAGACTGTAGATGGTGCAAAACACCCCTAGTAGAAAGACCTGTTTGTGAGCTAATAACTAACTGTTGAAGCTGTTCTCCTATTGGTTGGTGAGTGAATGATGACATTGCCAATCTCTGTTGGATGAGATTTGGAAACGAATCCTGTGCCATATTCTTTCCTACTGATTGCCCACCATATAAGTGTTTCTGGGGTAAAGTGTTAAAGATTGGCTTCCCATGAGTGCTTGAGACTCCAGCTTGACATGATGTGACATATACTTGTCTGTTCATATTTGAGGAGCTGAATGGTGAAAAGTTCTGCTGGAATTTGTCACAATCTGCGTGACTTTGCTGGCTAACATCTAACATTATCTGTTCATTTGGTTCTGTTTCTAAAGAGTCTGGCACAGAAAACTGATTAAAATGACCTGGTACAATTGTCTGTTCAGCATGTCTAAGGACAGGACTTTTGGTGAGGTTTTCAAACGTGCCGTGTGACAAACATTGAAGATGTGTGGTTGACTGCTGTTCTCGTGACTCTACACTTTGTTGCTGCAGCTGAGATATTGCTTGGCTAAAATAGCCAACACAAGCCTGAAAACATAAATATTCAGAGAATGAATTAGGGAATAGTCATGAGTTGAAACTATATCAAAGCACTACAGACACACCCACAGTTGCTGAGTCTCTGTCAACTGGGGAGGAACTGCAAGCTCACTAATAGGTTCCATAACTCACTGGTTATAACTCTCCTTATTGAAGAGTGGCCTTCTCTTCTTCTTCTTCTACGATCAATTACCTATGTATCTAGTCTGATATAAGTCACGTAGTCTGATATTAGTCACATAGTCTGATATTAGCCACGCAGTCTGATATTAGCCACGCAGTCTGATATTAGCCACGCAGTCTGATATTGGTCACACAGTCTGATATTAGTCACGCAGTCTGATATTAGTCACGCAGTCTGATATTGGTCACGCAGTCTGATATTGGTCACGCAGTCTGATATTGGTCACGCAGTCTGATATTAGTCATGCACTGAGAGTAGTTTGTTTTACATTGTAGGTTTCCAACTTTTTCTTTTGCATTTGTTCTCAAACTCCTGCAGATTAGCAGGATATAGTCCAGAGAACAGAATGTGTTGTGCCATGATTTACAGCTTAGCTGCAATGTCTGTGCCTTTCAACATGACACATCCGACTTCAGCATTGCCTCTGGAGTCACTTTGACCCAGTATGGGAATGGGACAGGAAACTCCACCCCCAAAACCTTCTTAGTTGCCTTGTATAAATTGTGTGGTAGTTAAGTGGTGATTTGAGCCTTCATCAATAGATGGGTGGTTCCCCAGAATTTTATTTTTTGAGATGCTCATGTGGGATAGATTGTTGTTTTGTGAACTTGTGTGGTTGGGACATCCTGTAATATGTGTTGTGGTTTCTGTGTTGTTCTTCTATAGATGCATGCTATATAGTTGACCAAAAGACTTCAACTTACATCAACATGGTGTTCAAAGAGAAAATGAAGCATGTTTCCTTAATTTACAATCTAAGGTTTGATCACAGGTGCTCTTGAAGCTACTCTATCAGCACATTCATTACCTTGTACTCCAGTATACTATGATGATCAGGGCATTAAACTAAGCACATAAAACAATTATCATAAAATAATAACCAGGAATGTGTTTGAAGGTCTTTTTTTCTGTGATGTGTCCTTTTCATAACAATGTCATCACTATCACTCTGTAAGCCTTCTGGTTCTGTGCAAGCTGTCCTGCCTCTTCCAATGTTATATTTAGAAGGTCTTTGATATCCTATGTCTAATGTTGTCTTTGCTCTTGTTCTTGTTTCTGGAATCTTACCCTTCATGATCAAATTTTCCAATCCATGGTATCTTTTTATATGTCCAAAATACGCTAGCTTGCATTTTTTTTAACCTTTGAGGAGCTAATCTTCTTTGTTCATGTCTTTATGGATGTCAGTGTTGGATTGTCTTTTTGTCCATGGTATTTTTAGGATCTTTCAATAGCATTTTATTTCAAATGCTGATGTTTTCATTTCCATTGCGCATTTCATTACCAAAGTCTCACAACCAGATGTTGACATTGAAAAAATATATAGCTTCTTAATAATTGTAACTGTTTTTAGATTTGCCCCATGCCATAGATTTATCATATGTGTTGTTTTTTTATAAGGCCATTGTTAATTCCTTTCTGATCTCTGCTGAACAATCCCATGATGTTATTGGTTGTTCTGCAAAGTCTTTCTTGGCTTTCCTTTTTTCTTTTACCATCTGGTACCAGTTTTAATGATTGTAGTGGCAGTCATTTTTCATTCATTCTAAGTAACTGTCCAATATAAGTCCATCATCTTCTCTTTATTATTGTAGAAACATATTGTTGTTTGGTGTCTTCTCTTACTTGCTTGTTTGACTTGAATTCTGCCCAATCAATGTTTAAGAGTTTTCTAAGACATTTATTTTAAAATGAAATTATTTCTTCTCCAGTGCTTTTGTTATTTTCCAACTTTCGCAACCATATGTTCATACAGATATTACATTGGAATTGAACAGTCCTAGTTTGCTATTTTTGATTACGCTATAATGGGATTGAAAAGTCCTAGTTTGCTATATTTGATTACGCTATAATGGGATTGAAAAAATATTCTTTACCTGAGAAACAGGAGTTGAACCAAATGCAACTCCGGACTCTGGTAGTAGATTTAGCTCCTGAAATTTCTGAGCTAATTGACCATGTTTCTGGAATGTCTGCCTCTTCTGTTGCAATCTCTGTTGGTTGGATGAATGTGATGGGCTGGTATTACAGTAAGAATATGAAAGGTTTTCTTCTCCTGCTGTTGATATTTGCTGCTCCTGAGGTAGCACATGACCTTCGAACTTATCCTTGCTGTTGACTCTCACTAGATGTTCCTCAACCTAATGATCAAAGATTACAGCTCCCATCAGAAGATATTTAATATAGGCAGCCAACTAAACTACAAAGCTTGAAGCTATAAAGAGCCACGCTTCAAGTGACATTCTGTGGCAACCAGGGACTGGACTTCTAGTTCAGGATACAAAGAATAAGGTCACTATCTTCTTTTCAGGCATGTTGTACGAGGCGATTAAGGAAAGTTGTGGGACAACTAAGGAAAGGTTAACAACCTGTCACATGTGAAAAAATTATGGTCACTGCATGTCGCCTTAATTTCTTACTTTTGTATTCTGTCTTACATATGCATCCCCTGCCTAATGGGTTAGCATGGGAGCGTCTTAGGCTAACAAAATCTGGAGGGGAGGCCCTAAGGTATTTGATGGTGTATTAAACCATCTTCTAGCATCTCCTGCAGTCCTTGTTTTGTATTGGCATTGTCTTTACCTTGGAACTAATCAACAGATCCAAGACAGGAAGTTAGTACAAATGGGCAAGGAAATTTCTCCATAAAACCTGCCCGGTCATGTATGAAACTATGTGTCGCGGCTATTTACACTGGTCACTGGCCTGCTTCTTCACCATCTTTGAAGACACAAAAGGCTATCACTAACTCTTTAGCTGCTTTGCAATTCAATGGCACAGACCATTTTGGTGTCCATAACACTCAAGTCACCACAATAAAATATTACTCTACTGACAAGGCCCAATCTGTCCATGAAAATCACTAGCTATTTCAGTATGATACCCTTCAGTCTTATTATTTAAATGTACTTCAATCTTACATCTAGTTATGCTGTTCTGCTATTCTATTTGTTTCCAGTTCTAGATATTTTTGTTGCATCTTATTCCTCCAGTTTTTAATTATTATTTTATACCACAATAGATTATTACTTCTGTAGTATTTATATTATTTCAAGTCTAGCGTTTTGTCCATTTGAAATATTACTAGTTTTATTATAGACACGGGTGTCACCCTGCATGTTGCTTATGCTAGTGCAGCTTTTAGCGGTCTTCCCGCAAACTGCTGGATCTGGCATGGTCTGAGACTGAACATCTACCATTCTGCCTTTGTTGCTGAATTCTGGACTGTCTATTCTAGGCAGCTTAAGTCTTTTCACCTTCGGTGCCAGTGAAAAATTCTTGGTGCCTGATGGCATCTCAAGATCTACTACATTCCTGTTGAAACTGTAACAAGTTATTCAGAGCATAGATTGCACTTCTCAGTCATCTAAAGACTCAAACAAATTTAATTTGTCCTGTTTTAATGCCATGTTCATTTTCGCTAAAAAAAAGGAGGAACATCATCATCAGTTTTATTATTATTATTATTATTATTACTGTTTGTTCTCCATTTGATGTATTTTATTTTTAAAATGAAGACCTTTTTTGTAGAAATATTGCTTTGGTCTGGTAAGTAAACTTTTAGAGATATTATTGATGTTATTTTAGTCTTATTTATGAGCCTGTAAAACTTCATTTTATGTTTTCATGAATCTATTCAAGACAACATCACAGCACATTGAACATTCACACTGCTCTCAATTTCAGCAACCATCCAAGAGTATACACTCTGTCTAACTCAAATTTTCAAGAGTATACACTCTGTCTAACTCAAATTTTCAAGAGTATACACTCTGTCTAACTCAAATTTTCAAGAGTATTTGAGTTAAAAAATTTTAATTCTATAATCATATCTTTCCAGAGAGTATACACACTCTCCCCTCACCCCTGGTCACTTCCAATTCTGCAATTTTTTGCACATGTATGTTATTGCCTCCAGCAGTGCTCTACAACCGGTGACCTACCAGTGTTCTGTGTGCTGTCACAGTGAAGAAATATTTATCAGCAAAAAATATTTCACCTTAATTAGTCATCATTTTATAATTATTACGGTACATGTACCATTGATGAAATAATTAAACACATGTATTACATTACATTATATTACATTGTATTACATTATACTGATTAGATCAATCATAGATACAAATAAATATGTGTATAGTTCTTCTGTTATTCGTGTATATTTATCAAATATGAAACTAATGTAAAGTTTTTGTTTTTAATTCCTTTTTAACGTTTGGTGTGCCACAGAATTCTGAGAAGAACGTAAGTGTGCCATGGATGAGAAAATGTTGAGGAGTATTAACCCCCAGCATCGTTTTCATTCTGTAACAAACCTATAACTGAAAAGGGTTGAGAGGCTTGAATAGATGTATGATTGACATCAGCGTAATCTGATTATCCCATATGCACTTTGTCCATCAAGTCACTAAGTCACAAACTAAGTCACCAGTGCTTTTCAATGATATAGGATCTTTGTATAGAATCTTAATATATAATATCTGAATGTGTAGGATCGTATTATACAGGATCTTAACATATAATATCTTAATTTGTAAGATCTTAATGTATAGGATCTATAATGTATGATGTATAGGATCTGTAATGTATGATGTATAGGATCTGTAATGTATGATGTATAGGATCTGTAATGTATGATGTATAGGATCTGTAATGTATGATGTATAGGATCTGTAATGTATGATGTATAGGATCTGTAATGTTTAGAATCTTCTAAAATGTATTGGATCTTAATGTATAGGAACTTAAGGGTTAAAATTTGTTTTATTTCTTTTCAAAGAAAATATATTAAACTCACCTGAATAGCCTGTTTCAAAGCCAGCAATCGATGAGGCTGGATATCAAATATTTCTGATGGTAAACTCATCCGTTTTATGAGAGGCCGCCGGCGTTGTGAAGACGGCTCATCTAGTGACCATTGACGGAAGCCATAATGGGGAGCTGAAAGTTTACGGTGAGGTTGTAACGGCTTAGCAGCTGGCAGGGATGGAGTGGTAGTAGTTGTGGTAGTGGTGGTTGTAGTGACAGTGGTTACTAAGTTACTTGTAGGGACACTGCTGCTGCCAAGATCCTGAGTGCTGTACATACTCTGAAAGAAAAAGAAGAGCAAAAGTGAAAATAGGACATATACATCAACAAGTGTTTTACACAGGTTACCTGGCAGGACAAATACATCAGCAAGTGTTTTACACAGGTTACCTGGTAGGACATATACATCAAGTGTTTTACAAAGGTTACCTGGTAGGGCATATACATCAAGTGTTTTATAAAGGTTACCTGGTAGGACAAATACATCAGCAAGTGTTTATAAAGATTACCTGATAGGCCAAATACATCAAGTGTTTTACATAGGTTACCTGGTAGGACAAATACATCAGCAAGTGTTTATAAAGATTACCTGATAGGCCAAATACATCAAGTGTTTTACATAGGTTACCTGGTAGGACAAATACATCAGCAAGTGTTTTACACAGGTTACCTAGTAGGACATATACATCATTTTTACATTCGGGAACAGTGGCTGGATGCAGTGAAGAATAAATGACTTTCATTTTTGTGCCGGGACATGCAGGAGTCCGGGGTAATTAGAGAGCAGATAGGTTGACTGCACATGCTGCTACTACGGCTGTTGGTGGAGCAATGGATCGAGCAAACATTTTGAACACCCTACAAGGAAAACGCACAAATAAATGACTGTATAAGTGACGATGACTCTTGTTCCATGACTAGAATAAGGGAGTTTGGTCTGAAATGTGGTGTTGCTAGAAAGGAGTGGTTTCGTGGGAAAGAAAGAATGATGGTCCATCAACGGTGTAATGGGACCGTCAGTCAACGTGTAATAGTGGCTACACTCAAGGAGGATCTGAGCACCTATGGACTTGTCCACAGTGCAGTGACAATGATCCAACAACTAACTAACTAACTAATACATCAGCAAGTGTTTTTACACTGGTTACCTGGCATATTGTTAAGAAGACATTACATAATTAACTTTGGTAGATGGTTGAGAAATTCTGTTTGTGAGAAATATTACAACTAGATTATTCTTTGTCTGTGTTCATTCTCAAACACCTACTGGTTTACAGGATATAGTTCAGAGAATGAAATACACTGTGTTATTTATGCTTTTAAGTTTGACACATCCAACTTCAACATGCAATAGACTGATTGTAAATGGATGCACATTTAAGCAGTTTTAGAGCATTAGATTGGTAGTCACAAGAGACCAAGATAGATGCTCAATATAGAAATGCTCTAACCACCCCAGATGTAATTGGGTGCTTCAATATGAGTTAAAGAAAAGAAAATCAGCGAGTAAAGGACTAATCACTAGTCAACTAATACTCAAATAATGTGGTCTAAAACTGTGAGGTCTTTAAGATATCCATACTCTGTAAAATAAAACTGCTTTTAGTGACATACTTCTACCAGATCTGTACATTCATCATGATCTCACAAGGAACTTCAAATGGAAAGATTGAGTTCTTCATTTAACCCTGGCATGAAAACATACATGACTTTACTAGAATTTGAACCAACATAATTTTGATTGACAGACCGATGTCCTAACCACTCAAATATAGGATTCACGTGCATACCTGGGTGGCAAGGAAGAATATTTTCATGACGAGGAAGATATTGTATAATTGATCCACCTTACAACACCTTCGCTCACCTGCAACTGTTGATGCTCCTGCCTCAGCTCATGCATTCCCTGAGCGCGCATACTCTCTTTTAGTTTCTGCTTAAATGCAATGATCCCCTGAGTAACAAGGCCATCAGACGCTCTCCTGCCTTCTCTGAAGTTCACAGGTGAACGTGTTTGAGCTCTGTCTTGGTACAGCTCTTCAGGAACTTGGATCTGTTCTGGATTCACCTGAAATGTGAATACCATTAAGGTACCTCAAACGTTGTCGAGTTTCAACATTTCAACTCATTCCTTTTGTAGGAGTCATGAATATTCACAACAATTTCAACCTTTTCCCTTTGCTGGAGTCATGAATGTTTCCAGCAATGTCACCCTTTGCCCTCAGTAGGAGTCACAAATATTCACATTTTCAACCTTTGATTTCTGTTGGAGTCATGAATATTCACAACATTTTCAACCTTTGATTTCTGTTGGAGTCATGAATATTCACAGAATATATTAACACTGTACATTTTTCCATAACTATAGTTTTTACTATACACAGCCCCACAATGTTGATCAGGGGTTTCCAAAATATTATATACTGAAACATAATGTTTCCATAAGACTTGTTATATTACCAATATCACTTTCCATGATGGTTATTATTTATAGATTATGAACCACCATCATTGCACTCAGGGCAAAACCCATAAGTGCTTAATCTCCACCAGCACATGCAGAATGCTAATGGGCATTTTTTAGTTGTGAGCAGGTAGTTCTTAACAGCCTATAGTCTTTCTGACAAAAGTATAAGCCCTCCTCAGTTGGGTAACTGAGGTGACCCCCAAACACATGGTTGCTGTCTCAAAGGCATAGTTGTGTTTGGGAGATTTATGATGCATGTTTAGTCCCCAAAAGGAGACATTCCCTACCCCAGGATTATCCAAGATTGCAGCATATATATCTGTGCCAATTAGTTCATCATTCTTCCACCATATCTATTGACCCATCTGCAGTGATGTCACCTCTAGTATTCCATGCCACCTAGGAATCTATCACAAAAGGACAAAGATGAAATGTTTGTAGGACTGCATCTCTGTCACCCAATGACAGAAGAAAAGAAATCAAGACAAGACATTCACTCACAATGAATTTTCCACGGATGGCAGCCCTCCCTGATTTACTTAGTCTTCTTCTATGAGATGTCTGGAAAAAAGGCAAAGAATAGAGCCACTTTCTTCTTCCAGACATGTCATAGGAAGCGACTGAAGAAATCTGGGGGATAGACTTGTGAACAAATCATTGTCACATCTTGTCTCAATGTCCTACTTTTGTCTTCTATCAAATAATCCCCATGAATAATGAGGAGATGCAGGCTAGTGGACATTCCACCATTGTCCTTTTGTGGCAGACTCCTAAGCGGCTGGGAATGATAGATGTGCCATCACTGTGGAAGGGTAAAAAAAATCTGTCAGAAGAATGATGAGATAGTTATCCCAAAAATGTGTGTTGTGCTTCTGGCAGGACATTATAATCCTGGGATACTGGCAAACTGGAATACCTCCCTTCAGGGACTAAAAATGCTTCCATAAACTTCCCTTACACATCCATGCCTTTCGGACCACCATTTATGAGTTTGGGCGTGCGCATGCGGTTGCGTCTGTGAGTCTCACCAATGGCTCACTAGACAAACCATCCATGCAACAGAAAACCTTAGTAGATGACATGCCGTTATATTGAAGTTATTTTCCTATAATACTTCATGGAACATCATCTATACAATTATGCTTTTCATGCTTTTATTTTGTTGCTGCAATGTGTTTTTGTTGTTTGTATAAATGTTTGCACCCTCTGTGGTTGGGTGGTAGCCAGAGATGTACTGCACAGCACTGGGGAGGAGGAAACTGACAGCATTGTTTTTTCCTATGGCTGAAACCCATCATAGAGGCACAGTGACTCAGGATGTGACAATCCTTTTGACTTGAACTTTTGGTTGCATGCCTGGAGCAATAGAGAAGTTCAGCATAACCAGTAGTCAAGTGGTTGGCTGCAGTGGCTCAGAGTAGTGTATAGGTTGAGACCTATTTTCCTGGTGGTATGATAGTTATTCTTTGGCTCTGACCCGGGGTGGACCAAAAATCTACAGACTTCCCAGCAATATAATGCAATTTTAATGCCATTGGGTCAAAGGGCATGAGCCCATGGACCACTGAATCAGCAACCAACCAACCAACCATGAGTTTGGGCATCACCTCAGTTACAACTTAGACAAACCTGTGCTTTTGTCAGAAAGGCTATGGGTTGTCAAATGTTACCTGCTTACAGTTAAAAGGATTATTCCATCATCAACATCTAATCAAGGATGTTGTGAGGACACTCATACAGATGATCGTACGTTCTTTACCTTTATTTCTTCTTTGATGTTAATTTTCATAAATTTAAAGAAAATAGCAGTCACTCTAAGGCTGCTGATATAATTATATGATTTGTTTCACAATGACGCTAACTACCATATGTGTCTTCATTGTTCAAACTAGGACAGCAATGTCTTGTTACAAGCTCATTGTTATTGTGAGGTATAAAGAGAATATCACTTGTGTTGGCTATTTGCTGTAATCGATACTCTTTGCAGGCAGCGTTATGTTTGTTTAAGAGGGATGGAGCACATATGGGAAAAATCTGAGCTCACTGAAGTCGATTCTCTATGACTTTTGAGCCCTCTGTTTATATCTTCAAGCAATATTAACTCTTTTATCCTTTCATGCAAAGGGGAGATTCCTTCAGAGTTTTATTTCACGCCCAGAAGACTCCCAGCTCTCAGCAATGTGCACCAGAAGACTCTCAGCGATGTGCACCAGAAGATTCCCAGCTTTCAGCAATGTGCACTGCTTTGAGAAAAAGCCTCTTACTCAGACGGGGTAAAAATATAATTGTAAAGATAAAGTGCCGGAGGCATCCACAAGAATAAAGTCTCACAATATAGGCATATTATCTAGTTGGTGTTTGTTATTGAATGGTAGCTGGTCTGGTGGTCCACTCACGAGATCTTCAAACATTTTGCATGCAGTAAGCCCTCTGTGCATACAGAGCAGAGCTAATATAGTTAACTACTTGAAAATATTTCCCAAAAAAATTGAAAAGATTATTGAATCAAAAGATCAATTCTTACCTGAAGAAATTGCTGGTTAGCTTGAGGCTTGTCAGGATGATGTGACAATGGCAGAACACTGGAAGGTCCGCTGATGGAGTACCGTCCATGTCGGGCTATGCCCCCACCATTAACACCATTTAAGTTACTCAATGCTGTATTAGGGTACAGGTTTGTGGTCTCATTAACCATAGCAGCAGTATCTCCAATGCTGCAGCTGATGGCCTCCTCCAAGCTGACAGGCACTACAACAGTGTTATGAGATAAAGATGTGAATGATGGTTGTATTTGTTGTTGTTGAAGCTGAAGTGAGGGGAGGCAGGATGTAGAATACTCAATACCAAGACTAGAATCAATGCTTGTACAAGGAGACAGAGTCCCAGAAGTCACACTGCTACAACTCTGGTTGCGGCCATTGTTACCTCTTGTCATCTCTGACCGTGAAACTCCAAAACTAGAGAAGGAACCGAGGACCCTAGACATGTATCCTCTACCCATCTCAGATACAGATTCAGCTTCCGAAGTAGAATCTCGTCGGTCCATGATGTCAACTTCTACGCCTTCATCTATAGAAGTGGTTATGACGCTCCCAGCTACAACTCCTGATCCACATGAGATTTGTGATGGTTTTGAAAATGGCATAGGAAGAACTTCAGTCATGCAGTGTGGTATGCTTGGTGGAGGTGGCACAATATCCACTTCAGCTAATGCATAGTCTCTGTGAACAATCCCTGCACTTGAAGTATCTAATGTTCTAGAGAACCCACCATGTTTAGTGCTTCCAATCAATGGACGACCAGGGATATTCTGAAGCATAGCCTGTTCTGCTATAGTGCTTGGTCTGCGCCGCCGAGCATCAACCCGTGTGTCTGTAGGAAAACTGCTGCGGTGATGACGAAGCCTGTCCAACAACAAGTAATAAATTGCTGTGTAGTGATCATACAAATCTTTACGTAGCGCCTGTGGAAGATTGATAAACAGGAAGCAAAAAGTTACACATCTTTTACATGGATAATCTATGAAAAATTTAATTTAACTAGACAGAAGTGCTTCTTTAGCATTTTCTTCATTGATGTCCCATTATGTCTCCAGACCTGTTGTAGTAAAACTGTTTAGTCTTCATAATGTCTAGGCAGAGGCACCATAATTTCTTTCAGTTAAGAATCTTGAATGAAGAATTTTAGTTACAGTTGCTACTATTCTATAGTTATTACATAGTTGAAGATCTCCTTTTTTTTGGTAGGGGGATATATATTGATGTTTTCCACTTTTCTGGCCACGTTTTGCTCTTCCAAATTTTGCAGCATAACTTAAGGTATGTTTCTGCACTTTCTGCTGCTCTGGCTAGTATCAGTATCATATCTGTGGAAATACTGTCATTCCCAAAAGATTTGTTTCTTCAGATTTTTTGATGCGTGTATAAAGAAACATATTGAATAATTTGTTTAATCTACTTGCAGAAGATAAACAGTCAATGATCGGAGAATTTGTCATAAATATGAGAAACAAAATAGCACATTAAACCAAAGGTGTACACCCTATTTTGGTTCAGCAGTTTGAATTGCGTATCATGTGGTATGGGGGCTAAAATCTCTTTTTCATGATTCTTTTAACTCCAAGTAGCGTTCAACCAACTGTTGTAACTCCAAGTAGCGTTCAACCAACTGTTGTAACTCCAAGTAGTGTTTAGCCATAGTGACAGAAGCCAACACATTTTTTAAGCTTCATGTGGGCTACAAGAGAACATTTTTCAAAAGTAGGCCTGGGGCAAAAAGGGATTGAGAACCACTGCGGTAATGTATACTAGTCCCTTTAACAAGGTTGAAATTTAGAGGGGAATAGTGTTAGCCCATATTTTTTAGTTGAATACTAACACACCTAGAGATGGTTTCATCAGTAACATGCACAATGCTTTTACTTTACAATGTCGGCTACCTATTTCCATAGGCTCGATCAATCTGGAAGCTATTTGTGGTCCAAAATTCTGCCAAGTTTAACTGGAATATTGAGCTATTGGAATCCAGTACAGTGAGATATCATACCTCACAAAGTGGTCCTGTACTCCTCTCTAATTATGGTTGTTGTTATCCTGTACCCATCTCTAATAATGGTTGAACTAATCTTCACACGTAGAACTCAAACAAAACAAGTTACTACAAAAATACAACTTAAAACAAAATCAACCAACCTCCATAGTCTTCTTTTGATCAATACCCAAACTCTGCATTATTCTCAGGATCTGCTCATTGAACTCCCCAACTCTGGCATTGTAACCAATGATTGGAGATGGAGGAGCAGAATGTGGGTAACCTCCTTCCATCTGCATCCATCGATGAGCACGGATCTGGGCAATGCTATACCTTTTTGCAGGGTCAAGCACAAGCATCCTTCGTATCAGCTGTTCACACTCTGAACATCAAAAAGAAACATGATTAGGAGAAATTTGTCTTTGAAATATATTACTTTCACTTTCAAGTACTGGAATTTGTTTTTCTTAAATCCTTGTTACTATAAGCTCTGTATCGTAAGGGATGTTTCTGTCTGGCGTTTTAGAAATCTACTTCTATCGTTGTTACTATAAACACTTTTTTGTGAGGGTTCTACTGCTATGGCAAAGTGACCTTTAATTTCACTGCGTATAGAAAGCCTCCCTGCACTTAATAACAGGAAAAACATGCAGAAACAACAGATTTCAACTCAAAGCAAGAAATTCTCCTTGCACTGTACTTATTATATGTCCATGTATCACTGCGATAAATTGCTACTGGGAATATGCATGCTCTGATCAGATGTTTTTGTCGAATGTTTAAGAAACCTACGGTACTTCTTGAAGTATTGTTACACTCATCTATGCCCTATTCTAAAATCAAATGCAGCTACATAAAAAAAAAGTGGAAAGAAAACCACATCCATAAATAATGCACATGATGGGTATTACCAACTATTCAGAAGAGAGCAGTTAAGATAAGACCAGTTTTCTCACTGAGCATCAAAAATTGTCACCACAAAATGAGATTGAGTACACCAAATTCAGAATAGGTACAACTGACTATTGCAACATGGTGAATATGAAAGTGGAACATATCTTACAGGACTGTCTCCAGGATGCGGACCTGAGAAGAAAGACATGACTCACCAGAATCAACTTTGAAGAGAAGCTGAATGGCAAAGTGAAAACCCTGAAACAGACCACAGACTATATCATAGAATCCAGATTTCCAATCTGAATGAGAGATGAGTACTGAAGAAGAAGAATGTTCTAGTAAAAACATGTGCCTACTAAATTACAAGTTTATAAATATATAACATTATTAATAAATTTATATAAATATTTACTAAGAAGGTTATATAAAAATTACATTGAAATCCGCAATGTGATATATATATATATATATATATATATATATATATATATATATATATATATATATATATATATATATATATATATCACATTGCAGATTGTTCGTCCATCATATATGATGATGACCATTTGTTACATCCATTTTTGAAATTCAATTAGAGTTATGTCCTTGACTATGAGTTCATAGATGGCTAATAAGCCATATTCTGACCACAAATGTCCTTGGACAGTTCGGGCATGGGCTGAATGCTGTAGATGTTTTTTTAATATGCCCAGGGCATTCTAGCTACTCTACCGCTGTTGAGTGGCTATATTTCCCCTCTTTTCATAAGATTATGCTTTCACACAGTTGTATCCACTTATATCTGCATGTAGAAGTCTGTAGGTCTCACTAGCGGTCTACAAAAGAAACGACCTTGCAACAGCAAACCCTAGTATTTGACACCAACATAGCAAGGTTTTACTCTTGTATCTTCTTCTTCTTCTTCTTCTGCATTCGCTCTTAAACTCCTGCAAATTAGCAGGATGTAGTCCGGAGAACGGAATGTGTTGTGTCATGGTTTACAGCATTGCAGTGATATCTGCGCCTTTCAGCCTAACACATCCGACTTCAGCATGGCTTTGGGTCACTGGCCCTATATGGGATGGGACAGCCAACTCCATCCCATAACCTCCTTAGTCGCCTTTTACGACATGCGTGGAAGGTAAACAGTGTTGCTATTCTTTGCTCCCCTTTCGGGCACCGGCAACACACGGGCGACTCATGTATTAGTCCAACAATAATTCATCTATATAATTATGCTATTCCCTCTGAGCTGGGATCAACGGGTCTGAAATAAAGCTCTGGAGTAACCTTCATTGCATAAATGGATTCAAGAGTTCTATTGCTCGCAATTCTCAAGGATCAAACCAAAACACACAAAATACATATATAAGCAGACCCCTTAATCCATTTTCATCAACTCCATCATGTATCTACAACACATCAACTTCTTAATTTATCTCCAATACATAAAATCCTTAATTTATCTCTAACACATCAACTCCTTAATTTATCTCCAACACACAAACGCCCTCATTTATCTCCAACACACCAACTGCTTTTTTAATTTTCATGAATTCCCTCATTTATCTCCAACACACCAACTACCTCAATTATCTCCAACAACCAACTCCTTCATTTATCTCCAACACATACTGGTAAACTCCCTCATTTATCTCCCACAGACCAACCAAAAATTTTTGGGATTCATAATTTTCAGACATTTTATTAGTCTGACTTCAAAAATTCATTTTTGTCAAATGCACACAGAAAAATAGAATAACATATTTTTACATGAAACTAAATTCAAATATCTGCTCACCTGATGACATAAAGTAGGGGATACGGAATCTTCCAGACAACACTCGGTCTCTGAGTATCTGAAGATTTGACCCATCAAAGGGTAGAGCACCACAAACTAGGACATACAGAACCACACCAAGGCTCTGGTAAGTCAAAAACAAAAAAATGTGCCAATAATAAATGAATAAATAATATTCAAAAATGTGTACCTAAAACACATGGTAAAAAAGAAAAATAAGGTTGATTTTTGACATCACTAAGGCATTTAGAGAATACAGTTAGGTCTCAGTCACATATCTTTCTATTATCACCAGGGATACTGAGTGATGCGGTCAGTATCAAGCCAAAACCACAGATATATAAGAAATTCTTGTTAAAATAATACAGATGATGGTTACTAAGGTGATATCACTTCACTTCCCCCTCCTCCCAATGCTGAAGGGTAAGCATGATGATGGTTCCTGTGACTCACTGGTTGACTCCTTATTTGACACCCCAGGCTTATAAATCTACTGATGACACATTTCATGGCCTGATTCTTCAATTACATTATGTATGATGGATTAATTGATGGAACCTCATTCAACAAATAGCCATGAAGCAACTATCCTATTGATCTCCAAAATACAGACTATGGGTGCTTCAATCTCAACTCTATCAATGAGACTTGTAAAGCACTATATCTGGGCAGTATCTGTTAAGTTACTTAAATCATATATTTTTTTCTAGACTATACCAATCTTTATGGATGCTCTGAACAACTCATGATTCAAGGAGAACCATCCTGCTGCAGTCAAGGACATGCTTAACACTTTGAGATGACTTCTATCCATCCTCATCTTGGGCAATCCTTTCATTTGTTACCAGCAATCATGCCTTCCATTACAAGCTTTTCCATTCTATTATGACTCTATATTAAAAAAAACCTGAGTTTTTTTTTCAAAAAAGAGGCTTGAAAGGGAGAAGATGACTAACCTCTGCGCGAGGGAGACACCTACGCTTGTTGTTTAAAAACCAACCCTCTTCCACATTTAATGTTTCCAACACTTCTTGGTTGGTTTTTTTTCATTACTGTCCAGAGTATTCTAAATATCCTTCTGTAGTATCTCTAATAGGGTTTCAGTACCAACAACAAAAATCCTTCGTGTACACACCATGTTGACTGCTATAGCAAAGCAACCTTTAATTTCACTGCCTATAGAGATCCTCCCTGCATTTCTTTACAGTAAAAACATGCAGCAATGAAAGTATTTCATTTCAAGATATAGTTGATGGTTAAGATGGATACTTAGACACATTAAGACATAGCTGGAGGTTAAGATGGATACTTAGACACATTAAGACAAAATTGGAGGTTAAGATGGATACTTAGACAAATTAAGACATAACTGGAGGTTAAGATGGATACTTAGACACATTAAGACAAAACTGGAGGTTAAGATGGATACTTAGACACATTAAGACAAAACTGGAGGTTAAGATGGATACTTAGACACATTAAGACATAACTGGAGGTTAAGATGGATACTTAGACACATTAAGATATAACTGGAGGTTAAGATGGATACTTAGACACATTAAGATATAGCTGGAGGTTAAGATGGATACTTAGACACATTAAGATATAGCTGGAGGTTAAGATGGATACTTAGACAAACTATAGAACACTAGAGATGACCAAAGAGCTCAATCTACAGGTAGAGTATGAAAATACAAGAACTGTACATGAGCTGATGATCTTCTTCAGCGACTCAATGGTTCCTGGGATTACTCTGTGGTACAATAACATGTAGTGAAATATGCAGTTGTCAGGTGTTGCTTTGTTTCATATATTATGTTGCATATGTCTGGTCTCGGAGGAAGAAGACTTTTCCTGATATCGTTCAGTATTTTACATGTGAAGAGATGGTGATAAACTAATTTATGATGGAACTTTGGAGTGTGTCATGATTGGATTCTGTGTCAGATCATCAGATAATAAGAAAGTTGAACACATGTAACGATATTCACGTGTTCATGGACCCAAAAGGATAGCAACGAAGAGTGACACTGTTACCTACAAAGCATGTTATAAGAAATGACTAAATAAGTTATGGGGTGGTGTTGGATGTTTAATCCCATATAGGATCAAAGTGACCCAGAAGCCATGCTGAAATTTGATGTGCAGGCTGAAACGCAAGATATCATAGCTAATCTGTAAACCATGACACAATGCATTACATTCTCTTGACTACATTCTACTGATCTGGAGGAGTTTGAGAACAAATGCAGAAGAGCAAGAATATTAATGTTTGTTCTTCTTCATTTTCCCGGAGTTACATGCTAATATTAATTTCTTAAATGAACTGTGTTGTGGTAGCTAGCACAGAAGAGGGACAGTAGAGCTTGTCCAATAGAGCTGTATTAGATGGCCACAGCTTACTTCCTATGGTGTGGTACAGTAGACATTTTGTGTAGAATATGCCATATTTTCTGCAGATGGTACACAGGGGGCAGTATTGCCAACAGTAAGTCTCCTATACATATGTTGAAATGTCTGTTATGGCTGTTCTCAAACTAAAAATTGCCATTTCTTCCAAGCTTTACGGATGACATTGTCTTTTTGGCAGCATGAATGAGTTGAGTTACATTTTATGTCAATGAAACTTTTGATTATGGACATGTTTTCAGTATTAATCAATCAATCAAGTGACATGCCGGATGGCATAGGCGATCATGTTTCTCTACGACTTTCTGTCTCTTGTGTTGTCAATAAACTCGGTTGGTGAACTTCTACCGTGCCAAAATGCTAGTCCATCTAGCATTATGACATTATTATTATCAAGTTCTCTTGTTAGATATAATGAATCTCTATAAACTTATGTCCTAAATACTGACCAATCAGGCTACATGGTGACATTTCGGTGTCATAAAGTTAGCCATAATGATTTTGTCTCCTCAGTGATGCCAACAGTTCTCAAATGACACAACCGAAGTAAACACCAAATTAACTTTTATTTAAATGACCGTACCCAAATATCAATCTGAGGTCCCAGGTATTTTTTCCCTGCGTAAACTTCTGGTGCTGCATAAGGTGGACTGCCACACCAGGTAGCTAACTGTACATTTGGCTCAAAAAAGTTGCCAAAACCAAAATCTGGAATGTGATTAAAAAGTTTCATAGAAATGAAATCATACCACAAATACAAAGATAATATCTTCTATAAGACTGGATGTACTGTAACACTGAGCAATATAATATGAACTTGACATTATTATTTGAACTTAATATAGTATGAACTTGATAATATTATTTGAACTTGACAGTACAATAACATTAAGGACAATGTACTGCTGTAGCTGTTACTAATAAATCAAATAGTAAAAATTATAAATATAAAAAATTGTAAGTGAAAATAAAAACAAAGGAACAAGGACTTTTATAAAGATATGGGAAAAAAATAATTTTTTTGTTGTTGCTTGATATGTTACGTATTGGACGCAAGATAGAAAATGGAAATATAAAAACAAGATGAACAGACAAAGTACCACTGGATAGTATTTATGGATAGTAATGATGGATAATATTGACGGACAATACTGGTGGATACTGACCTGCAATTTTAATATTCATATTAGCATCCAACAGTAAGTTCTCAGCCTTGAGATCCCTGTGGACTATATGTCTACTATGACAGTATTCTACCGCTGACAGAATTTGCCAAAATTTTTTTCTGGCATCCAACTCAGACATGCGTCCATGTTGAGCAATGTAGTCTGAAAATGCAAGAAGCATAAAAGAAATTAATGATAACCAGCAAGCCTATAGTCTTCTTCTTCTTCAACATTCATTCTCCAACTTCTGCTGGATCTCTCATGTGGTACAACAATGGTTCTACTAGATTTCAGCAGGATGTAGTCCAGAGAATGGAAATGTGTTGTATCGCCATTTTATTTGCGCCAATGGCCAGACACATCCATCTTCAATATAACCTAATTGTAAAAATGGATATAATGAGATGAAAAATAATCTTTCTGCGTGATCAATCACTATACATCCAGGCTGATACTGGTCATGTATAGAGTGGTTTGTATAATTACTAAAAAGTCAGAAAAGATCCAACAATCAGGTATGGCAAGAAGGTGTTTGAGAAACACTGGTCTAGAATGACAGCGTTATGAAACTGAAGTGAGGGGAATCAACTGTGATAACCTCTAATTTTGCATAAATGAGTTACTCTCCCGTTATTTAAACACGCAAACTATTAAATAGAATGAGAGAGAGGACGTTGCAAAACAAAATTAATGTGTGTAAGACAAACACAAAAGTTGTTGTGGTTACGGTGGATGGTGAGGAAAAAAGACCTGCGTGAGTATAAATATAAATTTTAGGTTTTATTTATCTAATGATTTCCCTTGCTATTTATTTCTAATTTCTCTTTGACTTCATCCGCATTTGCTAATGCCAGAAAGGGAAGAGTAAAATAGCAACGCTGTTACCTGTCATATATGTTGTACGAAGATATTAAGGAAATTTTGGTGGTGAGATTCACTTCTCCATCCTATAGAGGATCAATATGACCTATAGATCCTGCTGAAGTAAGATGTGTCTGACAGAAAGGCCTCAGATATCGCATCCAATTTATAAACCATGACACAACTCACTCCGCACTATGTACTACATCCTGCTAACACGCAGAAGTTTCAGAAAGAATGCAGAAGAATTATTATTTTTTAAACAACTGTTTCACATAATTCATGAAATAATCAATAAAACTCCTTAAGTTTTCAAAATTCCCCTGAAATAAAATCTATAAATTCTATAAAATCTTCTAAGTTTTACTTCAACAAGAGTTCCTGCCTTACAATCTGATTTTTCTTATTGATTGCAATATTGCATGAACTGTTTCACCGCATTCCTGAGCTACCTGGTTCATCAACCTGCGAGTAAGGTGTTTAAAAACTAAGACAGGTTGCATGCACTCAATCTAACACAGGTGATACTTCACTGAGAGAAGACATACCTGAAAGTCGTGAGGTAATGTATGCGGTTTCTTAAATTATCATCAACTTCACTTGGTTTATAATTGTCAACAATAACAGAGGCAGCCTGTCAGTAAGTAAGTCAACAAATGTATGTCGGTTTTGACTCCCGCCCCTTTGTTAACAACTGTTAAGAATTCAGAGGGACTCTCCCCCCCTCTCTTAAAAAAATATATGCCCCCCTCTCCCAAATACATTTATTAAGCAGACAAAATACGAAACATCAAAATGACTCGTTCCACACCTTTATAAAAACTGGCATTGGTGTGTATAAAACAGTATTGTTGACGTCAACTTTTGCGAGCCCCTTGTCAGCAATTGTTTAACGTTTTCTAGATTCCTCCCTCCTATTTCACCCCCCCCCCCCCCCAAAAGGATAAAAATTGGCGATATAATGTATTCATTTATTTTCCTTTTACGTTGAAGTTAGCGCATAGGGCAGAGGTCAGATCTCTCCAATTCTGTCTGTTCAAAGCTATTCTGTGCAGTTCTTGAATAGTATGAATATTGGTTGTTTTACTTTCTCTAAGTATTGTTCTTCTGAGTGTTTCTTTTGGTCTACCCCTTGCTCTTTTGCCTGTAGGTATCCATTCAAGAGATTGGTGGTGTATTCTGTTGATGTCTGCGCGTAGGACATGCCCGATGTAGGACCAACGGCGTTTTCTGATAACATCTGTGATGAAATTTTGATGTGTCTCTTCTCTGATTTTATCATTCGATTTGAATTCACTCCAATGGGTGTTAGTTATCTTACGAAGACATTTGTTCTCGAAACTCAGTAATTTCTTTTCTGAAGATAAAGAGCTTTTCCAGCTCTCACATCCATATGATAGTACCGGAATAACGCAGGAATTAAATAAGCGCATTTTCGTGCGTGTGCTGATTGACTTTGACTTGCAGATATTAGACAGTCAGTTAAATGCACTTGGATATAATGTATGACACACATGTAATCATTAGTGATCGCGAGCAAATGACGAGCACCGTCCTTAGGTAATCATTAGTGATCGCAAGCACCACCCACATGTAATTACTAACGCAAGCACAAGGTTAAGAACGCCTGTTCTATTGGGTGGGACAGCCAAGTCAACACCCACAACCTCCCGTTTCGCTGCTTACGATGAACATGTCAGATAATAGTGTCACTATTGTTTGCTCCCCTTTCGGGCCTTTCCAAAATACGGGCGTCAAAAATCTCCTTCAGCAATCATTCTCAAACTCCCGCTGGATCTCTCTTGTAGCAGGACAATGATCCTACTAGATTTTCAGCAGGCTGCATAAATGAAAAGCCTCACCAGTCAGACTCAACCAATATTCGCGTTTATATCTTTAGACTAAACCAATTGGCAGAAATAAATATCGATGCTAAATATAACCCTATGCACTTTGGCTGAACCAACAGTGACTCATCTCTTTGCACGGTAGTCTATTTCAGTTTGCCAGGATTTATAAATAAACCGTTACATCTGACCTTTGAAAGCTGGTGCCAGATCTGTAATTGAAAGCCTGCCGGGAAATAAAGGGATGTAATTCTATGACATAGACATCAAGCTTGGTCCAGACTGATAATGACATGGAATGCAGAATTATATGAGGCGGAATAAAGTCAATTTAAAAACACACTCTGGGAAGTGGACGCAATTCAGGACAAGCTACATTAGAAACTTGACTTGCACGCGCTATCAGTGTGTACTGTATGCACGCGTTCGTCAGGGCCGTAGATATGACATCAGTGTTTGATGTTTTATTTTAAAGGCTAAGGGGTTGTCCATAAATGACATAAACAAATTTGGGGAGGAGGCGGGGGGAGGGTGTCTAAAATAGTTTAATAGTTGTTGACAAATGGGACGAGGGCTGATATAAATTGACGCCAACTACAATACATTTTTTTTACACCACTTAAATTATTTGAATTATTTTAAATGGGAAACAGAACATGCATTTTATTTGCGTATTTTACTGGTGAAATTTTTTTTAATGTTACCATTATTAACCAGGCGGTGGCGGAGGGTAAACAACTGGCAAAACAACATGTCATCATTTATGTGCAACCCCTTCATTCCCTCGTTCTTTAAATATTCAAGAGGCGGCAGTGACTGGATTACCAGAACCGCGACCACCACTATTTTTTTATGTTTGTAAAATTCGAATATAACCGATCTGGGTTAACGTCCGGATTGAAAAGAGCGTACTTCTCAATAAAGGATATTTATTTTTTCTTAACCAAATACCATATTTATTTGGAAATTCTGTTAGAGGGTCATGGGGTTTATCAAATATTTATTTTTCTTCTTTATAGCAAATGTCACGCTCTAATTTACTACAGAAAAATGTTGCTGAACTCCATCCCTCAATCCATTAATCTACGGATTTTGCGGGCGCGTAAATAATGATCGTGTGAGGCTGCATGTGTCTGGGGTCGGTGGAAAGGAGAAAAGGAGGAAAACAAATAACTGTCAGTGTGAAGGTGGAGGGAAGTGGGTTTTTTTTGTTTATTAATCCAGCAAAAATTACCAAAATAAAGGACATGACTGACCGTGACCGTCAACGATATAAAACATATTAGTTAATGGGAATTCAAGTCTTAATGACGAATAATTTAACTATTTTTGTGATCTCATTGGTCAATATGGTACTTTGACAGCCAATGAAAATCAAGGAAATAATGAAATGAGTCATTTTAGAAGGCTTGATATCCAATTAGCAAATAGGTCTTATATTGCCGATGGTCATGGTTGGATACAAATCCGTCTTATTCTAAAAATTGTGTTTTAGCAGTGAAATGCCTGTATGAAATTACAATTCTCGATTTCCACGTGCACCAAATCAACCCAATAGAGACATGAACACACCAATCTTTCAAACTGAGAAATTATTGTTTAGTTCAGAATTAACATGAGATTTCAAGACAAACTAACTACGTGACTCCTGTTGATATGAACATTTCCGCGTCTTTCATTGGTCACGGCGTGAGTATGAAATTGTGAGAAAAACATAGTCACATAGAAAATACACTAGAATCAAATGTCTATGGACCCTTGTCTGAGCTGATGAGCTGCAATAGACGAAGTTCAATGAGACATTTATTGTGACATCTAGTTGTTTTTTTTTTTGGGGGGGGGGGGGGGGTTTGCCACAATGATAAACCTCAATTTACGATTTACTTTGTAATGAAATTAGTATTAAATTTATTACAATCCCATCCTACTACCTCCACGTTACCTATTATCTTAATTTGTGTACTTTAAGGGAACATTCACTTAACTACAAAATGTTAAGACAACAATCAAATAAGTTAAGACACCAACCACGTTCTGTAATCAAGTCAGATAACTAAGAGAGAGGTATGGAACCTGAAAGTCATTTTAAAACTGCCAGTGAATTTGAGAAACTGCTTTTTATTAATTATTCACCAGGCATTTTGAGGACCACTATTTTCTTTTTATTAATGAGTCACCAACAGTTTGAGGACCCTTTTTCTTTTTATTAATGAATCACCAGACAGTTTGAGGACTTTTCTTTTCTTTTTATTAATGAGTCACAGACAGTTTGAAGACCATTTGAAGTTACAAACCATTTTTATATCGCTGCTGTGCAAAAACATATAAATAAAATTGGGAAGTAAGAGAGTCTTGTAAAGACTTGTTTTTACATTGTTCATATTGCTGAAACTATAAGAAGAGGGTGTCGTGATAACAGCTAAAATCACTCCTCCGCCCCCTTTCCATCTTCTGTTCTGCTATCATTATTTTGCCACGATAGTGATGCCAAGAATACTAGAACCATCTTAGTGACCGCTACCCCCAGATTTTTTGCTAAGGGATAACAACCGAAACATTTTCCATAAATGAGTGCAGCCATACGGAGGAGAACGTTTCAAATCTATATGTCTATAATGTTTTCTAAGGCGTGTACAACCTAACGTAACCAAATCCATATGAAACGTGTTCAAGGTATGCATATGAATGCGTGGGCGTGTGTGTAAGTGCGTGTGGGTATTTTTAAGGAATAAAAACAGAGATACATAAGGAGCATTGCAGTAAAATACAAAACACACTAACGATCAACAGAAACAAACGACGTATCGACTAAAAAGTCTTCATAATGACAAAAACAAACAAGAAATGAATATTACAAATGTACACAGTCACCCTTTTCACGTCATTGAGGCGTTATTGGTGAATAGAGTGTTATGACAGTATTTTTTTTTCATTGACCAGCGTCATACTTAGCATCACGTCTGCCGCCTATAATTTCCCAGAAGATCTGGTACTCGTTTCCTTAGACTCGGTTGGCCAAGAATACGTTGGTAATTTTACAAACATTTCCAGTAGAACTGGAAATTAAATAAATAATTCAAGCATACCCTGTACAGGACATTGCTATTCACATATTGTTGAATCTTCATGCATTACTACTTCCCTATGATATTGCCAGTACAATATGGACGATCGGCTTTCGAACCATGCCATGAACTAATTCTACCATGTTAGATTTGTGAATTTGGTCTACCAAACAATCAAGTTGACATGAGGGGAGGTGGGGTACTTACCAAATATTTCCCCGTTCGGGGCATACTCGGACACTAGGTACAGCATATTTTTCGTCTCCATCACCTGGAAAAAAATGAAAATATTTATGTTTACCATATCGAAATAAGTATGCAACCAATACGATAAACAACATGGTATTTATCGTGACAATACGATAACTTGATTCGACAACTTGGCGCCTATGTGCATCGTACGGTGTTAGGACACTCCGACTATTATCAAGATTTTCCTTGTTCACCTATTTATACTTTGTTTTGTCAGCCAATAAAATACACAGCAGCAATAGTCGAGGTGGCATTACACAGTGACGTAAAATTGGTTGCACTCCGGCATTGCTCTGTGTCATCAGTGACAATGCTTCCCATGTATTTAATTCTTGCACCTGTCTCAGATTGTTTTCATTAATATGTATGTTCAATGGGCCAGGTGACTTTTACTGATTTTCATAGTTTCTGTCTCGTGATGTGTTCATTTTCATGTTGTATTTTTTCGCAAGCTTAACTTAGTGCGTTTACATGTCTCTGCAAATGTTTTCCGTCCTCATACATTACACTTTGATTGTCTGTAAATAGCAATTGATTTACAGAGTTGATTCTGGCTTCGGTATCGTTTATTTCAATGTTATCTTCATCTTATTCCATCTCAATATTTGCTTTAGTTGGTGATTCTGTCAATATAAATGTTGAATAGTATCGGTGACAACACACATCCTTGTCTTACTCCTCGTATTCATCCTAAAAGTGTCGGTTAGCCCTTCATTAGTTCTTACTGCTCCACCACAACTTTGATACAAAGTTCTAATGTTATCCAGCAATTGTCCCTGAATCCCATAGTCTTCAAGTATGGCCCATAGTTATTCCTTAGCCACTCAAATCACAGTTAACTCTATAAATTTTAAATTGGTAGCATATCATATCCAGGACGTAGCTATCAACCCAGCATTTGTTGGCTGTGGTGATTTTCTAGGCAATATAAATACGTTCAGTAGGTTGCCATTGCTTTCTGAACGGTCCAGATGCACAATTGCCTGTGGTGAGGATCGAACTCGGTACCTATGCCGTCACAGACGCGCTCTGTACCACTTCGCCAAAGAGCCGGATATTTTTTATTATTTATTTAACTCTATAACTATCAGCAATATGTTAAGTCACGCTTTACACTGGACCATGGAAATGCGCTACCTTCAATGACGTAATATTGAACACATATATTTCATTTCAAATTCAATGCACTGCACAACTTTATAGACACTCTGTACAACATATACAGTCTATGAAGGATGTTTCAAAGACGACGATGGTTGTTTCGAAAGCAGTGATTACGAGCGATGAAACTCGTGTTCCCTATATGCAATAGTAGGAGGGATTTCCTACAGAGCTTCTTCCATTCTCAGAAGACTTCAAGTCTCAGTGGGATACAATTCTTTGATCAGTAGCCACATACTCAGAGGAGATCTATGTATGTGTGTGTATGTGTGCGCCCGCGCGTACACAAGACAGATCCGACTGGCGTTGTAGAACCAAGAGTGGTGCAGTAGCTGCAGAGAACCGCAGACATCAGGCAGCTCAACGTAAACGCGCTAGAAGAAAAGCAAGAGCTTCTCAATGTCCTACACACTCCTCCCACACATAGGACTCATTAGTCACAGTCGGGCACACCACAGACATCATCATCATCCCAGCTGAGTTGAATGGTCTTCGTGGACTTGGACGAACAACATATGTGTATGTAGAAGGTATGTTTCACCACTCTGTATACAGACATTCAATCACATAAGAGCATGCAACCATTTAATTTATCAATGTTTACCACATTTGACCACTCAGTCTAAGTAACTGACCAACTTAAATAATGACAAAATTAAGCAAATAGAAATGTATGCCGCCAGCGTACAGACACATATTGCACAGGAAACTCCATATTGTCGAAAGTTCGATAGAGATGTGAGATCGATGCTATACATTCCACGTTTGATATTGCGTGCGTTTTTTATTCTCATAAATACAGTTTATTCTGTGGTAAATTTACGCTTTTACTAAAGCTCCTGCAGCCATAGTTATCGATCAGCGTGGCAGAGGGGGTTAGTGAGCCTGTCAAATAGTCATAGACAGAGGTGAACGTGGTCGGGGTTTCGGAAAGTAGCGAAGATCCCGCCGCTTCACTTAGTTCTGCATAGTTAGTAAAGCGTATGATTTGCCACTAGTAATGCAAGCATATTTGAAGAGAAGCATAGTTAATGGTAGATGTGAAGTAGAAGAATAGGAAAATAGGAATAGCTAAATGTACTTTCAGTGACATGAGGAAAATATTAACACCTAAACAAATTACACATATAGTAAAAATGAGAATTATAAAATGTTACATCTATTCTATATTAATGTATGATTGAGAAACACGGACAATGTACAAACTACAAGACAGATTTGATGAATTTGAGATACAGAAAAACGGTGAACTTCATGGGAAAAATTACCCTTGTGAATCCACGTTTTCGAACCCATACCTCTTGAACACACGGCGAAATATGGAGACTCACAGGAGATCCCTGTGATATACATTGTTATATGGGGCAAAGGCAAACTTGATATAACTTTGTTTCTGCTAATCACCTCTATAAGCGAACACACCACCAGACAAGATATTTAAAAAATACAAACACACATACTCTTTCCTTAGACAAAACTTTCTCTCATGGTTCTGATTCAAACTAATACAAACAGTATCTCCTGAGACCAAACTCTCCCTCATTGTTCTGATTCAAACCAATACAAACACACATACCTCTCCTTAAACCAAACTCTCCCTCATTGTTCTGATTCAAACCAATACAAACACACATACCTCTCCTTAAACCAAACTCTCCCTCATTGTTCTGATTCAAACCAATACAAACACACATACCTCTCCCTCATGGTTCTGATTCAAACTAATACAAACACACATACCTCTCCCTCATGGTTCTGATTCAAACTAATACAAACACACATACCTCTCCTTAAACCAAACTCTCCCTCATTGTTCTGATTCAAACTAATACAAACACGCATACCTCTCCTTAAACCAAACTCTCCCTCATTGTTCTGATTCAAACTAATACAAACACACATACCTCTCCTTAAACCAAACTCTCCCTCATTGTTCTGATTCAAACTAATACAAACACACATACCTCTCCTTAAACCAAACTCTCCCTCATTGTTCTGATTAGAACATTTTACACTTCCCTAACGTGAGTGCCAAAGTTTATGACGTGACGAATCAATACCCCACAAAACTCAGTGAAGACACAACTCTGAACATTTGAGCAAAAAATGAGAACATAAAAAATTCCTCACCATCATCAACATTGCAGGATGTGCGTCAATACATACCGGAGTACATGAAATGAATCAAAACACTGCTAATGTAAGGAGTGAGTCAGGGTGAAGTGAGTGAGGATGGAGCAGAGGAACATTAAAGAAGTAAGGCGTGTGCATACATAAATAAATAAATAAATAAATATATATATATATATATATATAAAGAACATGCATCTATAAATACATTTATTCGTATGTTATGATCGTAGCATTTCGGTTAATAGACATATTAACTTTCAACGATTTTATATAGAGGAATATCCCAACAGCATCGTATTGACGGTGAAACGTCCCCGAGGTTATGTAATTTTTGTAGTGTCTTACTTGTGAGAACTTTAAATTGTATTCAAATTTTCTATCTATATGTCTATCTATCTATATATGTTCCTTTAGTGCCGAATACGGTCACCATCATCATTAGATGCCGTCTCCGCAACGAAAGTTGGCTGCAACAGACCTCCAGCATCTTGTGTTTTGCCTTGGTGGTGCACTCTGTTAGGCTGTATCATGTCCGTCTTATTACGTTTCCTCCCCCTGGTATCTCTGTCTATCTCCTAGTCGTTGCCCATCTACTATACTTTCCAATAATGTCTTCAACAAGGTAACATGTCTTATACGTCCATTAATATATACATAATCTTGTATTTGTTTGTTATTTCTTTGAGTAGTTATTGTTTCATACACAGTGTAGCCAGAACATCTTCGTGTTATTTTTCTTCTCCTTCCATGAAGTTCTCAATCTACGAGGTAGCTTCAAAACATTCTCAGAATTAATGGATTATATCGAAATAAGTAACAATATAATTATCTACACCACATTCCATCAAAGTAATTCCTTTCGTCAACTACACACTTTTGCCTACGTGCATACAACTGCTGGAACCTTTCGTGGAACTCATTGTTTGACACCTCTCTCAGATGTCTTATTAATTTGGTGATAACGTCATCTGCATCCTTGAATCGCTGTCGTTTTACAGCCGATTTCATTCGAGAGAACATAAAACATTAGCCGGTGCACGGTCGGGAGAATATGGAGCCTGTTTTCACGGTAATCACATTCTGCTTTATGAGATATTGCTTTATCAGTTGGGACTGATGTGCCTGCACATTGTCATGCAGCATAATCCAACTGTTTATTTTTCTAGTCGTTTTCTTCTGATTTCATCTCTTAGACGACGGATGATACTAACGTACATTTTCTTGTTAACTGTTCAGCAATCAGGAATGAAATCTTGGTAGACAATACATGGGAATAAAAGAGCAACTTTCAACAACTTTTCCTTTGATATTGTCCAAGCGAAATTATGTGTCTTGGTAGACACAGATTTCCATTCAGAAGACATGTTTTGTCTGAGGATTGTACAAAGATCACAAGGTCTCTCCTATGATTATGTTGTTGAGAAAAATGCTATATTGATCAGTCATAGTGATTAGATCTCCTGACAGGGTCAAGTCATAGTGATTAGATCTCCTGACAGGATCAATCTCATTTCTATTTTTTCGGGAGATAACATTTTGGTAACCATGTTTTTGACAAACACGGAACATGTGCAGTTCATTGTGGAAAATCCTTTAGCAAATTCCAACTGATATTCTCACTTCTGAGGCTATTTTCTCTACATTACGTCTTCTGTCAGCACGAACAACATTCCTAACACGCTCAATGTTGATCGAGGTTGACAACTACGTGCGTCATCATCGATACTAACACTCACGAAAAAGCGTGTGTCACACAAATATTTGCGATTTCTTCATCCAGGTTATCACCATATGCTTTGTTAAGCAACCTTAGTGCCTCGGGGGAGGGGTGATTTCTCAAGCAAAACATAGAATTTGACATGTGCACCTTGTTCAATCAAGAACATGTTCAACTTTGACGACGCAACTTTCACAACACACAAACATATGTATCTTCTCTTCGAGAGCATATGTGAAGACATCTGTCATGTCCTTTCGTCAAGGTCTAAACAAATTTATAGTCGAAATGTCGTCGATCGCTGTATCTCGTTGTTAGGTTGTTTTATTTTGGTAACACATCTACCTATTATTGTATATCTTGAAATTTGCCCAGTGTTACCCCAGCCACCTACTTCTTGTTTAGGGTTGTTGCCCTACACTGGAACATCTATCCCTCTAAACATATAACCAATTTCTAAACATATAATCTCCATGGTACCATCTTTCATTCAAACATTCGACTAGTAGTCGACTATTCCGGGAACATTCTGAAGCTACCTCGTATATACCCACATCTCAAAGATATCAACTCTTGTCTTCTAGTTGTTTGTTCAATATCCATGTTTCATAGCAATACATTAATGTTGAATAAATGTGTGTCATGTGACGTATTCCTTCCAAAACGTTGTCTTCCCAATGAACTCTCTGAACCTCTCTCTGTCTTGGGCGATGTGGCTTGCATTTTCTAGCGATGTATTCATATTATCTTTAATGTCGTCAGTCCATCGTCTTCTTGGTCTGCCCCTTCTCCTCTTCCCAGGTACTCTTCCCTCCATTATTTGTCTTTCTAAACAGTTATGTCTCTTTATATGACCAAACAGGCGTAGTTTTCTTTTTGTTATTGTGTTTAGTAACCAACACTCTGGAATATTCAGTGTGTTTATAATATCTGAGTTTCTGATTTTATCCGTCCATGATATTCTAAGTATCTTTCTGTAGCATGAATCAATGTAGCATTTTATAATTCTCAATTTTATTTTGTTTGTAATTTGTTTAGATGTTAATATTTTTCTCATGTCATTGAACGCACTTTTAGCTATTCCTATTTTCTTTTTAACTTCTGTTACACATCTACCATCATTTATTATTACGTATATAGTATCATCATCATCAGGTGACATATTATTTCCTGAATTTAGTCTTCCCTATGGCTCTCTTCAATTCTCCGCTGTCTTGAGAAATATGTCCTGCCTCTTTTAGTGTCATGCGCAGGCATTCTTGAATGTCTTTTGTCCAACGGGCATTTTGGGCCCATGTTGCCTTCTATCATCCCCTCCAGTAACACTCTCTCCATGCCTTCGTGTCTCTTAATGTGATCTAAGAAAACTAGCTTGTTCTTTAATATAGTGTTCTTATATAAGCCAGTCTACCTGGACGTTAATTGTTCTTAACACCTGGTTTGTTTTCTTCGCTGTCCATCGCATTCTCAGAACTTTTCTATAGCACTTTAATTCAAATGATGTTATTTTATTGGTCACTGTTTTATTTAGTGTCCATGCTTCATATCCAGCATTGGACTTGCTAGTCATTTAAAAACGCACTATTAACTCTATTATTTTATTATTTATTGTTATTATTATTATGGTTGAGTTTTTGGTCATCGTCGATCACGACGGACGAACATCATCATGTCGCCACAGGAAACACACATGTTTTTAGTAAACACAATTTGGTTATTATGTTAGTACTCTGCCATAGTTTCTTTAGCTGTTTTAATTTTGACAGCGCCATTGCTGTTCTCATAATCTCAACTGCGCAGTCACCTGCATTGATTATATTAGTTCCTAAATAATCAAAATGTGTCACATCTTTTAAATTGCAGTTATCAATTTTAATTTTGGGTCTTGATTTAGTTTTACCAGTTGCCATTATTTTTTGTCTTCTTCATATTTAAGAACAAGTTTTGCTATTCGCGTAACTTTTGGGTTGACTTAATTATGTTCAGTGGGTCGTGTTCATTTATTATTAATAGCACTGTGTCGTCTGCATATCTACTTTCTGGTATCTGCAGCCCTCCTATATTTACGGGTCTGAAATCAGGCTTCATTGTTTCTTGTCTCACGTTTCTCATTATATTTTCCGCATAGATGTTGAACAAGTATGGAGACAAGGTACAGCCTTGTCTTACTCCTTTCTGTACACTGAACTACTCTGATCTTGCACCTTCCACTTTTACCACTTCTTCTTGATCTTTATACAGCTCTGCTATTAGTCGTGTAATGTGTTTTGGGAAACCCATATCGTTCATTATTTCCTATAATTGATGGTGATTGACACAGTCGAAAGCTTTGGTGTAGACTATGAAGCATGCATGTAATTCTATGTTATACTCTCTACATTTCTCTATGATCATCCTCATGTTAAATATATGATCTCTCGTACCTCTGCCAGTTCTGAAACCTGCTTGCGCTTCGTGGATCTCATCCTCCATCTTGTTATGTATTCTTTTCATTATAATGTGTTGTAGTATTTTAC
This sequence comes from Meghimatium bilineatum, assembly GCA_034231615.1. Classification (NCBI taxonomy): domain Eukaryota; kingdom Metazoa; phylum Mollusca; class Gastropoda; order Stylommatophora; family Philomycidae; genus Meghimatium; species Meghimatium bilineatum. Next base: position 64,088,608 of record CM067304.1, read on the forward strand.
TGGCTTCAAGGCGATTGTTCTATAATTTGTTCATATTTTCATATCACGGATTTTGGGTATTGGTAATTATAAGAACGTTTCCAGTCCCTTGGTCAAGTTTCCATTCTCCAGATTTTTTTCATAGCTGATAAAAGATATTAACGCTGCTTTCGCCCCCGGCTTGAATCATTTCAGCTGTTATGTCGTCACAACCTGCTACTCTTCCTCTCTTCACACTGTGGATTACTGATCTAATTTCTTCTATTGTAAGCTCTGGTTCTTGTGCATTTCTGTCTGTGTTTATGTGGTCCCCTATGTCATTTTTGGGTGGCTCTGAGTATATCTCTCTACAGTATTCTTTCCACCTTTCTAGAATGTCACATTGATCTGTAAGGATATTTCCTGATTTATCTTCCATGACTATATGATGTATATTGTATACGGTACGAATATGGTACATAGAGTAGAAACTAGTATTCTTCAGTTTGAGATATATGTCGATGTTTTATGTAATTCTTGTTTGTTGTTATATCCAATCATACCCTATGTGATGGTTGTTATATCCAATCATACCCTATTTGATGGTTGTTATACGAAGATCTTTTTCTTAGTCTTCACCTGTTGTTTGTCATCTGCGAACAATTGTAATGCGTGTAGAAGTAATACATACATATATTTTTCCACTCGTCTGATTCATTTTGTGATTCTTCTTCTCGTTCGCGGTTTAACATGTATGGTCTATATAGCAAGTGTTTGTTGTTAATTCATGTTCTCTAGTCGTATTGCTTGATACCATGGTTGCTATCATGCTCCTCTGCCTGGTATCACCGATTTCAGCACCAGTGCTGGCTTGGGCAGGATTGCAGTCCTGCTCGATGTCAGAGACAGCCCGACCAATCTTAGTTTCCAGCCTCTATTAGCTTGACTAAGCCCCATCTACACTTCAAGGAGTTGGCCCCGATTAGGAATTTTTAGCTGATACAACGAGTTCTCAGAAGAGCCCGATATGCACACGTACCTCATAGTTTATCGTACATCTTCGATATGACTAGGTAATTAACTGCAGATGTTCATGGACAGGGGTCAATTCGAAATCTTCATGACTCGCATAACTGGTGCCTAGAACCAAGGACCTTCAGAGCTGACTTGGAAACCGAAAGACTGAGAAATCGCTCTCTAGTTAAGACACCCTTTATTCACCTGACTCGTAGAAATGACAGATGGAAAGATTATATCCGTCTCTCAGCTATATCATGTGTTATTGATTTCTGAACCAACGTCATTGCAATCCGGACAAACCTAAATGTGCTCTGACTCAAACAGATTAAGTTGAAGGGTATACATGCTAATGATTGTGATGTGTAGCTGCTTAAACACACTCCCTACACTGTTCCATAGGTGACCAGTCCAATTCATGGCACACGATGTATCGTATTCCCGAAATTGCAATTTATATTCAATATCAATTGTTCTGTATTGATTCTTGTAAAATCTAAATACTCGTAGCTTGTGTTCTGTACATGAAGGAAAGTTCGAAGTTTTGTTCGTCTCAAATGCTGGATTCTGAATGGATATATTAAGCCCAATTAAATAGCAATATCTAAGCAAGAAAAACTGAAATATGTGTGTGAAAGTTATTAGTCAAGAAAAACTGAAATATATGTGTGTGAAAGTTATTAGTCAAGAAAAATTATTGGAACTAATGATGGTATGGTTTGTCGTTAGGTTATTAAACTTCTTTGAGACATACATTTCCAAGCAGGGACGGTAGCGGGTTACATCAGGGAGTGTGACAGCTCGTCTGTTTTTGTGCCTGACAGAGGGCGACGATTATCAATATTGTGATCTACCATGCATGTCAAAGTCGCGATGAAGGTGATGGGGGAACGTACCGTCCTGCCGGTAAAAGTTATCTAAATGTCTAGCTGAAACTGTAACCGTCTGACCGAAAGGTGCAGATATCATAGCTATGATGTAAACTATGAAACAACACTCCGTTATCTGAAATGCATACTACTAATCAGAGCGAGTTTGAGAACGAACGCAAAAGAAGTTCTGTGATCAGTTTCATAAGCCTAGTAGTTTATATATGGGTAAGTATGCAGTAGTCTGTATGTAAGTAGGCAGTAGTCTATATATGGGTAAGTGAGCAGTAGTTTATATATGGGTGAGAAGTAGTCTATATATGGGTACGTGGGCAGTAGTCGTGTTTATAGGTATAAGTGGGCAGTAGTCTATATATGGGTAAGTGGGCAGTAGTCTGTATATGGATAAGCGTGCAGTAGCCTGTATATGGATAAGTGTGCAGTAGTCTGTATATGGATAAGTGTGCAGTAGTCTGTATATGGATAAGTGTGCAGTAGTCTATATATGGATAAGTGGGCAGTATTCTTTCTATAGGTGTAAGTGGGAAGTATTCTATATGGGTAAGTGTGCAGTAGTCTGTATATGGATAAGTGTGAAGTAGTCTGTATATGGATAAGTGTGCAGTAGTCTGCATATGGATAAGTGTGCAGTAGTCTATATATGGATAAGTGTGCAGTATTCTTTCTATAGGTGTAAGTGGGAAGTAGTCTATAAGAGTAAGTGGGTTGTCTTCGTCAATTCATTCGACAGCTTTCAGTTCTTTATCTTGGGATCAGGCTTTAGAGCAGCGGCGAGAAACATGTTTTGTGCCAATGTCATTAAACATTTAGAGAATTATTCGCGCGACATATATAATTAGCAACTGAAAAATTAACCTGCAATATTTAGGCAAAGAAGTAGCTCACCCCTAATGTGATGGCTGGAACTAATTCTGGTTGGTGAGTCGTGTGATGTATGTTAATATTCACATACTATAAATGTATGATACTATGAAAAAAGACCCTATCTTTAGTGAATGTTTAGTCAAGCTTTGGTTGCCTTCGGCGGACTAAACTAAATATTTCCGCGGGCCTGAGGTTTCCCATCCATGCTTTAGAAGTTCAAGGAAACATATCAGAACGACGTCCGAGGACTTTGATCATACTGACATATAATTTAGTATGTAAGAAATAAATAGTACCAGATACAGAGTGAATGACGACTCGGTGGTAGAGTGGTTAGTAGGTTCTTCTCAAAAACACAACTGAGTAGAATGTGCTCGTTTTTTTGTAAGTCTACGTTGTACTGGCGACGAAATTGGACGTATTACCCGTGCCTAAAAATTTTATAACCGGTGAATATCAATGAAAACACGGTCAAAATAAAGGAATGTTTCCATTATTAAAGAGAGAATGCAGACAGATGTAATGGAAGTAAACTTGCATGGCTACAATTTATTTTGTCCTTGTATGTCATCTGGGCCATAGATGCGACTTCAGTAAGGAAAGGGGGGTATGTGGGACTTACCTTAAACACATAAGGGTCATTTTCATTGTAACTTCATCTGTTGTAGTAGATCCTTTGATAATCTTTTTGCAGAGGGGAAGGTTCTTTGCCCATCTTTTTGGCTAAGTTCCTAGTACTAAAAGTAGACAGACAGAGAGATAGATAGATAGATGGACGCATGTATGAATATATGTAGCTTGGTACGTAGGTAGATATGTATGTAGGTAGAAAGATAGATATGTATATAGATATAGATAGTTAGGTAGATATGTAGCTAGATAGATGGATACATAGATAGTTAGCTAGGTATACATGTAGGTAGAAAGATAGATGGTTAGGTAGGTATGTAGGTAGGTAAGTAGCTAGATAGATGGATACATAGTTAGTTAGCTAGGTATGTAGGTAGGTATATATGTAGGTATTAAGATATATAGTTAGGTAGGTATGTAGGTAGGTAAGTAGCTAGATAGATGGATACATAGATAGTTAGCTAGGTATATATGTAGGTAGAAAGAATGATGGTTAGGTAGGTATGTAGGTAGGTAAGTAGCTAGATAGATGGATACATAGATAGTTAGCTAGGTATATATGTAGGTAGAAAGAATGATGGTTAGGTAGGTATGTAGGTAGGTAAGTAGCTAGATAGATGGATACATAGATAGATAGATGATAGATAATCAATACAGTCAAAAACTTATAATTTCCTAAGTGGGGCTCGAACCCTAACCCCTCTTATCTAGGGATTGTCTGCTGTAAATCTGAAAGATTTTACTATTTCTCCGATGAAATATACAGATTATAAAAATGTGTTATGACGCAAATTTTAACATTTGAATCCAATTCTGCAATTTCACACGTCTACCAAGCACATGCCCGTCTAGTCAATCAATGATTGCCACTATCAAGGGAGGATGGAAACGAATAATGATCGTAATACACGATAGTGGGGATAGAAATAGGAGACAGGGATGAACATGTATGCATACAGAAATCATATTGAGTGAGATGTCGAAGATTGGAACCAGTAATATGAGGAATAAGAAGTGCCATTGGCAATAAAAACTGTGGACAGAAGAATCGAGCTGTGGGATAAACACATGCGAGAGGGGTAATTAAACTATGGATATATTTATTTTTTTTTAATTTTTTTTTTTGGGGGGGGGGGGTGGATGAATAAGTGGTAAACAGTACACAATGTAGGAATGAGTGGTCAACTCTAGGAAATGTAAGGATGAGTGGTAAAATGTATGAAATGTTGGGAAGAGTGGTCATCGGCACGAAATGTTGAGATGAGTGGTCTACTGTACGGAATGTTGGAATAAGTGGTCAACTGTACACAATGTTGGAATGAGTGGTCAACTGTACACAATGTTGGAATGAGTGGTCAACTGTACACAATGTTGGAATGAGTGGTCAACTGTACACAATGTTGGAATGAGTGGTCAACTGTACGGAATGTTGGAATGAGTGGTCAACTGTACGGAATGTTGGAATGAGTGGTCAACTGTACGGAATGTTAGAATGAGTGGTCAGCTGTACGGAATGTTGGAATGAGTGGTCAACTGTACACAATTTCGGGATTAGTGGTCAACTGTACGGAATGTAGAGATACGCGGTTAACCATACGGAATGTAGGGATGAGAGGTCAACGGCACGAAATGTAGGGATGAGAAAGGGATACTCCACACAGATATATTTGAAAAGATGCATTGCATGTATCTGTGCGTTCAGAGAGAGAGAGAGAGAGAAATAATCTCTATGTACACGAGAAAGTAAAAGAAGAACCTTACATGATGGATGTACATATACTCAAATGGGCATAGACAGAACCTCCAACACACACACACACACAGAGAGAGAGAGAGAGAGAGAGAGAGAAATAGAGCATACTCCCATACGTAAAGATAACCTCAGATACATCATATTATCCTCATACAAATTGCTCCTCAAATAGCCAAAGTACGTAGTTCAAACTCCGACGCATGCGACTATTAACCGGAACAGTCATAAAATAATAGCAAACTACTAAACGTATTCATATTGCCTAGAACATAACTATAATCATATGATATAATTTGAATTGAAATGCTATAGAAAAGTGACAATAATATCATGGACAGAAAGACGATTCAACACAAACGTCCGTAAAGGGATGAACATGAAGGAAATTTTTTTTAACGCAAGAAAGCATACACATTATTTTGGACATCTAGAAAAAAACAATGTGTTAAGAAAGATTAAGGAGGGAAAGTTCCAGGAAAGACAAGAGCCAACCAAGACTAAGATGGACACATTATATCGGAGACCATCTGAAAATAACACGTATGAGACAGGACAGTTTGTCAAGAGGCTTACATAGTGGCAGTGAGAACAACGCCTGTAAAGAACACGTCGCATGGATGGATGGATGGAAGGTTAGATTAGATACAGACAGACGGGCGGCGGAAGGACGGACGGAAGGACGGACGGACGGGCGGGCGGTTGGGCGGGCGGGCAGGCAGGCAGGCAGGCAGGCAGGCAGACAGACAGATAGACAGACAGACAGACAGACAGACAGACAGACAGACAGACAGACAGACAGACAGACAGATAGATAGATAGATAGATAGATAGATAGATAGATAGATAGATAGATAGATAGATAGATAGATAGATAGATAGATAGATAAGCCATACGGTCCACAAAAAAAGGATATACTAAAAAATTTATTTAACCAGTTATCACATCAGCATCATAGGATGCCGTCTCCGCAACACATGTTTGCTACGAACAGTTATGAAAATGTGTTCTAACTCGTCTTTTATTATATATGAAGGGAAGTCAATAAATAAGTCACAAACTAATGTACAAAGGAATATAAATGCAAAAGTAATTTTTAAAAGTTGGACTATGAAGTTACAACATCCTTGTGTGTTATCAATATACGTGGCAGAAGATAGATGTACCGGGTAGTTGTTGTACAAGAATGTACACTGTACATGGGAAATGGCGACCGTGCTCCAAGAATGTACAATGAATGATCATCGCACAATTGTGTGGGGTTTTGGGTGGGGGTGGGGAGTGGGTGAGGATTTTATGTCAATAATATTTATAAGGAGATGGTTCCTGTTTACGATGAGAACTGTTAATCGTGTAAAACAGTGCATAATCGGGTATATCAAATTCACAAGAACTCACACCGCTTGCTAATGAAGAGCGACCTCAATGTCCCGTTGAAATTGCAACAGAAGCAAATGTCAGAGGGTGGGGTAAATGATTATAGCTGACAGGTTGATAATAGCTGACACGGTAGGAATTGCACGTTGGGTGTTTGCATAGTTAAGTCTACAACAAAATATAATGCATGATTAGTTGAAATTCCGGAAAATTTCAAATTTGCTCAAATACGAGAAATCCAGAAAAACGTACTGACAACCGACTGTTTTTATGACCTCCATAGCATGTCCTTTTGAATATATAGATGTCTGTGGCATTAGTCACTATGGTAGTCCATGCAAATCTGAATATATCGCCTCCCCCATCCCAACCCCACCCCTCCACCGAAAAAACACAACAACAGGTACACGTTTGAGAACGAATGCTGGAGAAGAAGTATATGGTTGTTGGTTGCAGATTCTATTCAGAACGTAGCCTTTTCTCTCGATAAATACAGCCATGTGGACTGGTGGGGAATCATCCTTCTAGAGTGAGGATTTATTTACCGTTGCCGTGATTTTTATGTCATCGTCTGTTGACAGCCAATGTAAACTACGGGAAAAGTCAAATAGCATCTCCTTAGAAGAATGATTCCCCATGAGCCCGCAGGACTGTAAATTACCAAAGGCAATCGCAGTTTTTTGCTGTACTGATTTTTAGAAAATGGTCTATAAAACCTATACAAAAGGGGTACACAGATACGACGAAGTTTAAGAACCATTGCACTACACACACACACAAATGCACATTTGTTTACAAATTACTTTCGAAGTATTTTCTATGCTCTGAGTGAAGCTGAACCTGCACTTGCCTTAGTGTATGTTTATGTCTGGTTTTTTAAAAACATTTTTCATCGCTTAGTCATTGAAAGCTAAAACCAGAAGTTTTATGGCACAGATTATGTCTTGGAAACAAGATGATATAATTACAAACAGGAATTTTAGTCTTTTAATAAGGGGAGCACTCCCCTTTACTCTATTTTATGTGTGCATATAAATGTATTTTGTTGGTTTAGTGGTATATAGACTATAGACCATAAGGGCAAAGAAAGACAACAAGGTAACATAGAAGTCAGCGGGCACTAAATTAGGTTTTAGAATACAGGATTCAGTTATTGACAGAAAAAGAGGGGGCTAGTTTTAGATGTAGTCAGACGGCAAATCAACTTTCAATCCGCGCACTCTAGCGTGGGCAAATCGTGTTCCTAGAGAAGTGAGGTAATCTGAAGAATCTACATCTGCTAACGCCAACTGTCGGCCGTAACCTTTTCTGTGGAATTCCAATAATCTGTCAGGAAGGTTCCCTTCTCCCAGCGATGAATTCAAACATGGGTCTATGACGCAAATAGTGACTGGGATAACAGAAATCAGTATCAAGGTTAGAACGATCCACAGCATACTAAAACCCTACTTCACATTCAAATGGCAGTCCATGTATAAACACTGCAATATGGATATACGAAAAGGAGTCGAAGAGGGATGGTAAATATGGTACCAATATACACCGCAAAAAATGTGAATTGATGACTCAATCTGGATTCAACTGCACCACGATGCAGCGCCAGTTCTGTCAGGCTTGCAAAGAAGAATAACGAGTATTAACAGCAAACACATAGGCAAGCACACACACGTACATAAGCATACATGCGTATATACACATAGAATCACACTCGAACGCACATACACACACGCGCATACACATAAGCATGTTGTTCGTCCGTCGGAGTCGACGATGACCATTCAGCTCAACTGGGAAGATGATGATGCGTGCGGTGTGCCAGAATGTGATTAATGAGTACTATGCGTGCTTGAAATTGTCTACCACACACTGAGTATGTGTGGGAGGAGTCTGTGGGACATTGAGCAGCTCTTGCCTTTCTTTAATTTGATGACTGAGATTGAGATGTCTGAGATTCTCTGCAGCTGCTGCACCATTCTTGATTCTGCGACGCCAATCGGATCTGTCTTGTACAAGATTCTCCCATGAATTTGTGTCTATTTTGAAGCGGGTCAGTGATGTCTTAAGATAGTCTTCCTTGCGGGAGCCGGTTTGGAGTTCTCCATATAACTACATTTTGGTAGAGGATGATCTTTCATGCGGATCATGTGTCCTGTCCAGCGTGTCTACGTCTTCATCAACATTGTATGTATGCTAACAGACTTAGATTTCATCAGTACTTCACTGTCTGGTATTTTATCCCACGAAATGGACGTTGAGTATCTTACGAAGGCAGCATAGGTGGAAGTGGTTGAGCTTTCTAGCATGTCTAAATATACTGTCCATGTTTCACATGCATAAAGGACTGATGATATTACTGCTGCTTTGTAAACTATGAGTTTGGTGATAGTTGTTATTCCCCTTCTGGGGTGCAAAGGGAACGCATTGCTCTAGGCGGACCCAGGGTTAGCAGGTAACCAAGATCCCAAATGTACCTCCACGCGGTGCACCCTGGAAACAGAAATACAGCAGCTCGAGCTGATTCTGGCCAAATCATTTGGGGATCGTGTCCGATAATGTGGAGGTAGCAGATGGAAAGAGATTTGACTGCACAAGAGACAGACAATATCTCCGACACCACCAGCATCACCACATATAGCGACACTGTCGACATACAGTGAAGCTAGTCAGTCCAGTCCGAACATTGGAGGGGAGGCCAATGTAAAATGCACGTAAAGGTAGATGCATGGCGAGAGACAAATATATTTCATACCAAGTACAATGAAACAATGAAAGGGCAGAACAGCGCTAGAGGGCAGCGCGAACTGCAAATAGAAAGTGAAAAGTCTCTAGGAAAGGGGAACTACAAGCTCCGTCAGCTCGAGACGAGCATTTAGTTACCTGTGTTCTATACAGGCAGAGACCCAGACCCATTCATTGGCGTCTGGTAAAAAAAAGAAGACCTAATCCAACTCTAATGTCGTGCCTTCCTAAACCGGAAATGTGCTCGCGAAGAGAAAGGGTTCTGTACCCGATGGGCTTAGGCAAGAAAGGGACAACGATGGTAGTCCTGGTCCAACTCTACTGTCAAGGTTTCCTATACCGGAAGTACACTTGCAGAAAGAAAGGGTTCCGTACCCGATGGGCTCAGGCACAAAAGGGACAACGATTTAGCCCTGGCCCAACTCTACTGTCAGGTTTTCCTACACCGGAAATACACTTGAAGAGAGAAAGGGTTCAGTACCTGATGGGCTCAGGCGCTATTGGGACAAGGACGATCAGCTCGAGAATGCCTTGCTCTCAAACGCGTGGTGTGAGACTCGAACTTGGACAACGGGTACACGATGTCGGTGATTGACACCTCGGCTAAGAGGGCGAAAGAGCCAGGGCCCAACTCCTCAGTTGAGTTCTTCCCCTTAAGGAACCAGGCTCACGGATGAGAAACGGTTCAGTACCCAATGGGCACAGGCACAGCACGTCCAATTACACGAGGCAAGTTCATAGACAGTGGAACACCTCGTGCGAGTCAGACGAGAGCAAAAATCGTCTGGGCGAAGAGTCGCCACTACGCGTGCCTGGAGACAGATAAAGAGGCTGTCAAAGGCTAAGGGTAGCCCACCCGAATTGCCAAGGCATGCCGAAATCGGATATGCTAAGCCTACAAGGCGCATAACGATGGCACAACGTAATCACACTCCCGGCGGAAATCCGTGATGGTTACAATGGAGCGAACGAAAAACAAACAAACATTACCCTTCTTTCTCATACGTTTTGTCGCAGTCTTCCAATTATGGCACTAGCTTTCGCATACGCACAAACACACATACGTATACACGCGTACATACACACCGAGTCATGCTAAAACGCGTATAAACACACGCAGTAAGAATACACACGTACAAATTCACAAAAGCACACAATACACACAAGTACATAAGTATACACGCGTACATACAGACCTAAGCACACACAAACGCACATCCACATACGCACAGAAACTAGTCTACTTCAAGTGTCACGTAGAGATTTTTTTCTGTATGAAATTCTCATAATTATTCCTATAAAAAGGTTAATTTTACTGGGATTTCTGTGACATTATTTCTGTTCTTTTGCGCGTGTTGTAACTACCATTGTTAATGATAAGAGACGATAACCCTGGTGGCATTCAGAGCAAATTAGAACGTCATTACTAATGATAAGAAATGTTATCACACGTGGTGTACAGATCAAATTAGACTAACTGTCATTACAGTGCACTACCAACAATGTTATCGTTAATCCCTCAATAATATTCCAATTAGTCGATGACGAAGTCTGTGTTGAACAGTTACTTTCATGTTTGTACTTGAGCTCGAGGAAATTGGGAAAAATGAAAGAGCTGATAAACTTGTCATCGTAGCAAAGTTGACTATAGCACGTTTCACTAGTTTTGACTTCAAACAAATGCAATTATCTGATTAACCATCTACATATTAATGCAAATTTTTGCATAGGATGTTATGTTTTGTTAGACCCAATAAATATATACTTTATATTTGTGCATCATATCCAGTTTTTATAAACGAATGAAAATCTTTGTTGGCATACTATTTATTGTGTATCGAGAAAAGAAATGTTATCACTTCAGACACAGATTATGTGAGTTCATTAGGAATAGACGTGTATACTGTTACAATAATATGTCCACCATGTTTGGATATATTACTTGTTGAAGATTATTTCTCTTAATGATCTAATTGCTAGATATTCATGAAACAGTTTGTCACTGACATTTAGTGTTCTAATGTCATAAATTTTACTCGCATACTCATTTTTACTACAAACTGCACACTTTATGTTGAAACACTTCTGATGGAGAATATCAGGGTGATACCGAAGACAACCTTAAACACTAAATCTTGTGCTCAAAAGTGCAATTTCAAGCTCAACTCCGTGCTAATTGTATGATAAACCAGTCACGTGTAAATGAGATCTTATAAGTGACTGTACACATCTGAATAAATATGTGTGAGATGTGTGTTGAAACGTAGACTTGTGATGTATATTGCAAATAAACAAAAACTGAACCCAATGGTTGAATTTTTAATAAAAAATGTAATCCATAGGGTCTATAAAATTTCAAATTTACAGACACAATTTTAATTGTATGCGTTATATATTTGATGATATGCATCATTTTAAAGTTGAGCAACGCTGGTGAAACGTGTTATAGTTGTATAGATTACATTTGTCATTAAAAAAGCAGCTATTGGTTTCAATTCTCTTTTATTTGTGATATAAATCAGAAGTTCACTTATCAACGCACATTTAAAATGTTTACAGTCAATTATAAGACCGTATTTATACATGATTGGTTTATCATAGAATTAGTACGATATACGCGTGAAATTGCAGTAGTGTGTACTCTTGAACACACGACAGACGGTCTTTAAGGTTGTATCCGGTGTCAGCTCAAATTCTACGTCAGAAGTGTTTCAGCATAAAGTGTGTAGTTAGTATGAAAATGAGTCTGCGGAAAAAGTATATGACATTAGAGCACTAATACTAATGTTACGTTAAATATACTAGCAATTCAAGCAATCCCGTAGATACGACTGGTTTGCGAGGTTCAACGCTCACAGATACGATATATAAAACTAGACTCAAAATGAATACAGGAATGACTTTATTGTACTTTGTTATCTCCTAGTGAAAAGTCTTTTTGAATCATCTACCCCCCACCCCACCCCAACCTTCAATCCTTTAGCGAAATCGTACCCGTGATCCTGAATTCGGGCCGATATCTAGATGTATTTTTAATTATTTTCCTTTCATTTTATTTAGATTCTTGCATATGAATTATATCACGGCCAACGATCACAGAAGTAAAATCATTCGTTTCTTGTGACCGTTTCATTTATAGCAATCTTTCAACTTGTATTTTTTTTAAATGTATGTTATAGTTTTAAATCATTTATGAAATAAATAAAGACCTTTAACGAGCTTATCATGACTATCAGATCGTGTTTTTTTGGCCTCCTTAAGACGTCAGTCTCATAATATGCGGTTCTAAATGTAGACATCGATATGTATGGACATATAGTATATATTGATAATTATGTATAAATATGAATGTGTTATTAAGTATACGTGGATGTTTGAATGGATATGTGTGTGTAATTAAATACCTGTAGATGTTTGTATAGATATATCCATGTGTATATACCATGCAGTTGTGTGACATAAGAAAACTGCGGGAAACTAGTTGCAAATGGTTAATTTAAATGTTGCATACTGCTACGGCTTGTGCTCTCAAACTTGTGCAGATTAGCAGTAGTTGAGAGAGTGGAATGTGTTGTGTCATGGTTCACAGCGTGACTTCAGCACGTCTTCTAAGTGACTTTTACCATATACATTGTTAGAGAGCCTGGCTCGCAGCTAACTTTCCTTTTTTCGCCACTTGCGGCATGCGTGTCAGTTAACTACCGCTATTATTTGCTTCAAGTTCGAATCTGGCTGACAACACACGGAAGAATTTTGTAGTCTAATTCATTTGAACTCAACTTTAAAATCGAACCATGGACAAAAAAGACTAGAAACACATTGATATATTTCCAATCAATCGTGTACCACTAAGATTTTTTTCAATATTCATTGACACTCCACGAAGACAAAATATCAATCGCTGAGTTAAATATATTTTAACATTCATTGATCAACCAATTAGCAAAATGTTTCACCAATCATTGACTAACCACTAATTTAACATCTTTCATCCATCATTCATTGACTAACCACTAATGTACCATCTTTCATCATTCATTGACTAACCACTAATGTACCATCTTTCATCATTCATTGACTAACCACTAATGTACCATCTTTCACCATTCATTAACCATCCACTAATGTACCATCTTTCATCATTCATTGACCAACCACTAATGTACCATCTTTCACCATTCATTGACCAGCTACTAATTTAACACCTTTCAACCTTCATTAACCAACCACTAATTTAACACCTTTCACCATTCATTGACCAACCACTAATCTAACACCTTTCATCATTCATTGATCAACCACTAATGTACCATCTTTCACAATTCATTGACGAACCACTAATGTACCATATTTCACCATTCATTGGCCAAACACTAATCTCTCATCTTTCACCATTCATTGAGCAACCACTAATCGAACACTTTTCACCATTCATTGACCAACCACTGAGTTAACCTCTTTCTAGGCTGACAAACCAATAAGTTAGTATCTTTTGATACTACTGTTCCTTCCACCAAACTAGCATCTTTAACGCTATTTTCCAAACATTACAAGCTAACTACGTTCTAGCTATCATATAATCATCAAGCGAATCTTTCGAAACTATGTTATAACCATGAAAACTAATACATTTCTAAGCAATTTTAAAATCATAAAATTAACAACCTCTAACCACTTTTCCATCAACCATCTTTCTACATTGGCATCCAATAACAAAAATAACATCTTGCACACAGACCTAGTCCAAAAATAAATACTTATATACTTAAAGTACTACATAATTCTAAAATAAATATACATTTCCCAGGTTTTTTTATATCAATGACCACAGAAAAAAAGTTCATTCTGTCACCATAACTATTCAAGTTGAGCTTTGTGTTTCTTTTTCCACCTCTCTCGTTTAACCATCCTTGTTCGTAACCCCCTTAACTTCCAAAATACCCCTGAATGACGTCGCTATGACGCACGTCGAAGGATTTTTTTAAAAACCGAAAGATTCGAACAGTTAATGTGATTAATACTGCTCTTGACGGGAGAATAGGATAAGGTCTCCTGTCTCGTTGAGAGATGGGACGAAAGAACGCCATGGAGGTATGAAAACTTTAAACAAAAAGTATACAAAAGACCTAAAACTCACCCCCTTTCTCTCTCGGGGTATCTGATTCAGTATGTACTTATTTTTTAGTTCGGGCGGAATTATTGTTTTAGCTACAAAAATGTTGCACACACGGTTCAGTTCATCTTGAATATTGTACCTAAATAAGATTCCAGTATAACATATCATATGTCATTTACAGGAAATTAGAACGGCTTTAGGATTATGTTTAATTCATTTGAATATGTGTTGTAACATTGAATTTGCAAAAACAAAAAAATATGGACCTGCATAACAGAGTATGTGAAATTGGGAGAAATAAAATGTCTATTTAAAATCTTGAGCAACGATAAGTTAACTAAAATATTCTATTTGGATATCGACATCAACAACATCAACATCCTGGATTGATTGATCATGGATTCAAATATGATAATTGATGGTCTGTGCGCTAATCATTGAGCTATCACGACTACACGATACGTTTAAGTTTCATTATAATAAAATAGAAATTAATAATAATAATTCGTTGTGAGTGGATCGTGGCTGCCAACAATATATAATGACAATTGGCTAATGGAAAAATATTCAATAAATGGCTCATTTGATTTTCCCCGTGATTTTCATTGACTCCGATACAACGTATATCTATAGTGATCACGTAGCTCTGTGTAGTTGGGATCATTTGATTTGATTGAAGTCATTTTAGTAGATCAGTGGTGGACCGAGGCGACAAATTCCACAATATACTCAGTACACAAGAGGGTCGTCTCCAGAAAACTCTTCTACCCCTGACGCTGAAAGGCAATAAAGGGTTTAGCGAATAAATAGATAGATAGATTAGATAGATAAGATAGATTAGATAGATAAGATAGATAAGATAGATAGATAGATAGATAGATAGATAGATAGATAGATAGATAGATAGATAGATAGATAGATAGATAGATAGATAGATAGATAGATAGATAGATAGATAGATAGATAGATAGATAGATAGATAGATAGATAGATAGATAGATAGATAGATAGATAGATAGATAGATAGATAGATAGATAGATAGATAGATAGATAGATAGATAGATAGATAGATAGATAGATAGATAGATAGATAGATAGATAGATAGATAGATAGATAGATAGATAGATAGATAGATAGATAGATAGATAGATAGATAGATAGATAGATAGATAGATAGATAGATAGATAGATAGAAAGATAGATAGATAGATAGATATATAGAGTGGTGGACAAAATAGAACATGCAGGTCAAATCCGTCCTGGGAAGGCATTTTTTAAATTGGTTCACTGCGTTGCTTTAAAAATAGTCCAAGAAATGGTCCCTGCGTTCAGGTGATGCTACTTGGAAGTACTAATAAAAAGCTCGTGGATCCATTCCCAAACAGAAAATTGAGAATAGCAGACCTATGGGCTAAACGTGGGATAACAATATATAGGGGATAATATATAATAATAATATATATGTCGGCGGTCACGATCCATTCTCACAATGAATCGACTATGTCTATTTTATTATAAATAACTTAAATGTATCTTGTAGGCGTGTTAGTTCCAATGATTAGTGCACAAACCATCTAGTTAAATGTATCTTGTAGGCGTGTTAGTTCCAATGATTAGTGCACAAACCATCTAGTTAAATGTATCTTGTAGGCGTGATAGTTCCAATGATTAGTGCACAAACCATCTAGTTAAATGTATCTTGTAGGCGTGATAGTTCCAATGATTAGTGCACAAACCATCTAGTTAAATGTATCTTGTAGGTGTGATAGTTCCAATGATTAGTGCACAAACCATCTAGTTAAATGTATCTTGAAGGCGTGATAGTTCCAATGATTAGTGCACAAACCATCTAGTTAAATGTATCTTGTAGGTGTGTTAGTTCCAATGATTAGTGCACAAACCATCTAGTTAAATGTATCTTGTAGGTGTGATAGTTCCAATGATTAGTGCACAAACCATCTAGTTAAATGTATCTTGTAGGTGTGATAGTTCCAATGATTAGTGCACAAACCATCTAGTTAAATGTATCTTGTAGGTGTGTTAGTTCGAATGATTAGTGCACAAACCATCTAGTTAAATGTATCTTGTAGGTGTGTTAGTTCCAATGATTAGTGCACAAACCATCTAGTTAAATGTATCTTGTAGGTGTGTTAGTTCCAATGATTAGTGCACAAACCATCTAGTTAAATGTATCTTGTAGGTGTGTTAGTTCCAATGATTAGTGCACAAACCATCTAGTTAAATGTATGTTGTAGGTGTGTTAGTTCCAATGATTAGTGCACAAACCATCTAGTTAAATGTATCTTGTAGGTGTGTTAGTTCTAATGATTAGTGCACAGACCATCTAGTTTAATATATCTTGTAGGTGTGATAGTTCTAATGATTAGTGCACAAACCATCTAGTTAAATGTATCTTGTAGGCGTGATAGTTCCAATTATTAGTGCACAAACCATCTAGTTAAATGTATCTTGTAGGCGTGATAGTTCCAATGATTAGTGCACAAACCATCTAGTTAAATGTATCTTGTAGGCGTGATAGTTCCAATGATTAGTGCACAAACCATCTAGTTAAATGTATCTTGTAGGCGTGATAGTTCCAATGATTAGTGCACAAACCATCTAGTTAAATGGACCCAAATTCAATTATTATGTTTCAATGTAATTTTTTAAGAAAACGATCTTAGATCAATCTAGGATGTTGATATTGTCGATGTCCAAATGCTTATTAGTTCTACTCTTGGCAACACTATGCCATTCTTTGAAAAGTGCAGTTGACTTAGTGGTCACAGTGGAAATAATGGCTGTTAAGAGTGTTTGTAAAAAAATTAATTTTCAGGCAGTTGAAAAGGACAATCAATAAGGAGGTGTTCCACTATTTCTTTGAGATGATAGCATTTCTACATATGCGTACTTGGTGGGGTCTTATACGGTTTAAATCCCTGAATCCCCAAAAGCAAAGATTTCTCATGGAGACATCACGAGGGCAATGACCACACAGCCATCGTCAGATAGATAAAAGCATTTTCATGTCAATGTTGGGATACTGATGTCTGTAGTAAACAAACTAACCTACAATGTCAGTCAAGGATAAGAAAATATGTACTAGATTTTCGGACAAAGTAACAACGACAGGTGTAATACTGACCACATTATTCATAGGTATGTCGCTGGTAGAAGAAAAATAATGTTCTCTATACATCCTAATGGTGCGAAATAAGGTGAGCATTACTTCTACATTTTTAATATATCTTTTCTTCTTCTGCGTTCGTTCTCAAACTCCTACTGGTTAGTGGGATGCGTCCTAGAAAACGGAATTATTTGTGTAATGTTTAACACATTGGCAGTGATATCTCGGTCTTCGTCCTAAAATATCCGGCTACAGTGTGGATTTGGCTACTTAGACAGTGTATGGGATGGGACAACCACTCCAATTCCTGAACCTCCTTAGTCGTCTACTACGATATGCATGGTAGGTCACAATTTCTATATTCGTTGCTCTTATTTCGTGTCAAAGAAACACACGAGTATATCTCTATAAGACTGATCTAGACACAGCGTCGGTGACAATCATATACGCTTTCACAGATTCCCCATACGATGTATACTTGTATGTGTAACAGATGTGCAGCTGTCGTTTGATCTGTATGCACAAGTTGCACATGCACCACTATAAGTTACTGTGAACTCTTACGAGGTAGATCTTCACCGATATTAGTCATGTCGTGATCTTTGCTACAACATGCCTGAGTGCATTGTCACTGCGAAACGCTACATAGACTATTGCCATGTTTTCATTGTTCATTTAATGATACTTTGTTACGCCAGCCAGTTAAAAAGCACAACGCCCGTGTTTTGCCGGGGCCCGAAAGGGGAGCAAAGAATAGCAACACTGTTTACCTTCCATGCATGTCGTAAAAGGCGACTAAGGAGGTTATGGGATGGAGTTGGCTGTCCCATCCCATATAGGGTCAGTGACCCAAAGTCATGCTGAAGTCGGATGTATCAGACCAAAAGACGTAGATATCGCAGCAATGCTGTAAACCATGCCACAACGCATTCCGTTCTCCGGAATACATCCTGCTAATCTGCAGAAGTTTGAGACCGAACGCAGAAGAAGAAGAAGAAAAAGCACAGAAATAGTTGCTTGTGCCTTTCGAGCGGCAGTAGAATAGGTCAGCAGTCAGGTATGTTATAACGAAGGTCACTGTAGTATTTATAGAGTTTATTTTAGGTTGTTGCAAGTGCCTCATACTACACAACTTTACTACCCGGCGTCGTACAGAGCGTGTCTGTGACGGCCAAGGTAGGGGTTCGAATTTCGTCAGAATTGTGCACCCGGACCGTTCAGAAAGCACTGGTAAACTACTGAACGCATTTACATTGTCTAGAAAATCACTACAGACGAAAACTGCTGGGTTGATGACTACGTCCGGAATAGGATACTCTACCAATTTTTTATACAGCGGTTTATTTTAGGTTGTTGCAGTTTCTCAAGACACCAGGACACATACTATAGGCCGAATCTTCGACAGAATTAATTAGCACTTCATTCGCTACGTGTTTGATTATTGTCGTGTTTACGTTGGTCACTATTTATATACTTGCAGTCGCATGCCAAAAATAGCAAAGGCCAACCAACGAAATTCACGGAAATAATCAAAATGGGTCTGTCAGGTCATATTCACGTTTACTGTGCACAGGACATAGTACTGTCGACGGTCAACTACAGGTCTGCCCAGCTTCGCTATTCATAGAAAATATGACTGGTCTCCAATGTATATGACATGTGCACAGAAAACGTAAACACGACCTGAAAGACCTATTTCGGTCCTTTCCGTGAATTTCGTTGGAATGCCTTGGCTATTTTTGACATACAACTCCAAGTATATAAATAGTGACCAACGAAAATCTAGATAATAATAAAAACCCAACGAATGAAGTCCTAATTAATCCTTGACTGAGACATTCTACTGCCGACGGAATAACAGTCTTGAACACACAGGAACGTCTCTGCAATACAAAGTGTGGGGAACCCACAAAGACCTAAAACAAACCATCGCCAATATTGGACGGAGTGTGTAACAACTGTGTTATTCCAAGGCTAAATACCATATGGAAGAGCAGAATAAGTACAGTCATGAAGATTGGCCTATATACCCCCCCCCTCATCCCCCAATAATTCATATTCCTTTATGCGGACGTGAATAATCTACTCTTTTCCAACCTCTTCTGTCTTTTTCAAATTACCCAAATGACGTCGAGCCACTCAAATGACCCCCCCCCCCTCCAACCACATAAATGAGACGTACCACACAAAATTAAACACAACCACACAAAAGAGACATAAGTAGTTTTACTAGAGCCAAAGTGTGAATTAATGTTGTGCCTTTCTTGATGCAAACACGAACACTCAGATGGCTGCGACATGCAGGAAAACAAATAGAAGGCATCAGAATGAAAAGAAAAAAACAGGTTTATACAAATAAAATATGGCAGGCATAGTTTGGAACGGAGTAATGAAGTTTTGATAATCACTGGAAACACACATAATAACACACCCAATTCGACGTTGACCAAAAAGCCTTTATCAAGACTACTTTCACAACAAAGCGACGAGTAAGAACGACACTATTGACGTTCGCGTGGCAGAGCCCTCTAAAAACAAATAAAATCGTGAAGATAAGTACAATATATAAGGAAGGCGACTAATAGGTAGACCAAGATGAATAGACAATATAATGGAAGACATGTAACAGAAATGGATCAGAAACTAGAGAACAAAGACAAGGGATATGGATGGGTGACGAGAAATTGTTTCAACTGCAATAATCCACCATGGCTTGCAGCAATCCTCCATGTCGTGCAATGATCTACCATGATCTGCAATAATCCTCCATGTCTTGTAATAATCCTCCATGTCATGCAATAATCTTCCATGGCGTGAAATAATCTACCATGTCGTGCAATAATTCTCTGTCGTGCAATAATTCTCCTTGTCTTGTAATAATCCTTCATGTCGTGCAATAATCTTCCATGGCGTGAAATAATCTACCATGTCGTGCAATAATTCTCTGTCGTGCAATAATTCTCATTGTCTTGTAATAATCCTTCATGTCGTGCAATAATCTTCCATGGCGTGAAATAATCTACCATGATCTGCAATAATTCTCTGTCGTGCAATAATTCTCCTTGTCTTGTAATAATCCTTCATGGCTTGCAACTATACAATTATGGTGATCTGTCATGTCCTGACAAGAGATATTTAGCCGACAATAGTAACTAGTCTTTAATTTTGTTTACGCCAATCGTCTATTCACACTCAAACCACATCGCCAATTGTCTACCAATTTCACTATATCAACATTCAAACCACTTCGTTAACTTTCTACCCACTAGACTGTAAACATTCAAATAACAGTGTCCACTGTCTACCCACTTATGTCAACATCCAAACCACTTTGCCAACATTCTACTCATTTTACTATATCAACAATTCAAACACTTCATTTACTTTCTACCTACTTGATAATGTCAGCATTCATTCAAACCAATTTGTTAACTTTCTACCCCCTTGACCATGCCAACATTCAAACCACTTCAACTTTCTACAACTTAAACACGCAAACGTTCAAACCACTTCACCAACTTTCTAATCACTTAACTATGCTAACATTTTCCACTATTGTGCCCCCTGATACTTCAACACCCTTTCCTAATTAACTTTCCAATTCGTCTGTACTCACCTGGTAGAGTTTTATAATGTGGTTATGACTTATGAGTTTCATGATCTGTACTTCTCTGTACACCTTTTTCAAGTTGGCCTCATCCAGTTGCGTCTTATCGATTATTTTGATAGCTACCTGCAAGAAAAAAAAGCAGAGATACTGAAAGAATTACAGTAAAGAATAATTGGTTATAACGTCAGCGTTCCTTCTCAAACCTATAGGTTAACAGGATATAAGTTCGGACAACAATATAGAACAATATGTGCTATATCATTAAGTTTTAGCTGCGATATCTGCGTATTTCGGTCTGACATATCTGACTTCAGTATGATTTCTTGGTCACTATTACCTACAGAGATGGGACAGCCAACTATAGGAGCATTGTTCTTTTGTCTCTTACGAAATGCATGTCAAGATATGTTACACAGTGGTGTTATTTATCTTCAATTACGGGTCCATGCGATAAGACCTCTTTACAGAAAGTAAGCAGCACTTCATTCGTTACGTTTTTTTACCATTGTCATGTTTGTGTTGGTCACTATTTATATACTTGGAGTCGCAAGTCAACAATAGGCACGGACGACAAAATGAAATTCAGGGGAATAATCAAAATAGCTCTTTTACATGTACACGGGTCTTTGCAGTCTGTACACAAAATCTGTGTACAGGTCTTTATAGTGGACACATGTCTTTATAGTGGACACAGGTCTTTATAGTGGAGACCGATCAGGGCCCACACAATATGCGAGAAGAAGAGACGGTAAATATGGTGGGGTATTCTCAAGAATTAGCGTAATGATTCGTCAGAAGTGTAAAAAAATAAGGGTGTGGGAGTAATGGTAACTCAAGGAGGAAGACATAACGAGAAGTATTTGATGTATTATAGCAGATTAGAAGACAGAAAGGACCAAGAGAGAGGGATAGAGAAAGAGAGAGATTGGTTGTCGGAGTAATAGAGGCATCTGTACCTGCTTAGGAACAAGGATAGTCAGATAATTGAAATTTCTAATAGCCAAAATTCAGGTAGAATATGACTAAGAATAACGTAAATTCAGGTAGAATATGGCGAAAAATTATGGTAGAATATGGCTAATAATAGCCAAAAATTCCGATAAAACATGGCTACTAATAGTCAAAATTCATGTAGAATATAATTAAACAGCATAAATTCAGTTAGAATATGGCTAAACATGGTTATGCTTCTAACTTACAATACATTCCCAAATTGACCACAAATACTAAAATGATCAAAACATACATTTTACGGCAAGTAAACTTTAAAATTTTCCGTTGAACGGACTGGTTCAATTTCCGTTATTTTATGGTAGTGAATTCTGATACAACCAAATTTATTAAATTGTGCCAAAAATGATCAAAGTGTGGCAACCCTGTTCAGAAATATAAGACTGGTATTTTTAGTGTTTATCTCGATTGTTATATATATATATATATATATATATATATATATATATATATATATATATATATATATATATATATATATATATATATATATATATATATATATATATATATATATATATATAACATACACACAACACACTTGGGGTCTTTGTTACCTCTAATATTTTATGGTAAATTCAAGAAGGAAGCCAGTGGATAAATTAAAAATTCTTGAGTTCTTGAGACTAAAGAGAATTGAACCAGTCCGTTCAACGGCACCAAATCACATACCCTCTTTTTTTGAAGATGCGGTTAGTCAAGTACGGAAAAACCCGTGTACGAGAGTTGCTATGCGAATTTGTGCCGTTGAACGGACTGGTTCAATTTTCGTTAGTCTCAAGAATGTGTTATGGTAGTGCGTCCTGATATAACCTAATTGAAGGTTGCTGTTCGCTGGTTGAAAAAGCGCGCAACTCCAAAAGAGAGGTAAACTAAATAACTACCTACGTGTTTATCTCGGAATGTGTTTATTCCGAATTATTTAAATAATGCTGAAAAGACATAGAGGATTGACTTCAATGAACTGGGAGATCCCATATGTACTCCTGTTTCTCTCAACGAAGAGGCACACCACCTGCTGATGGTACACTCGTAGCAAGAAATTCCAAAGCTTCAAGCGATAACCCCCATGATCTCAGAAAAAATGCACTTTATAAACAGGATATCGCGAACGAGATACAAACCCACAACCGTTCGAGCACAAAGGGAAAAGCTTAACCACTACGCCAGGGAGATTCCCATTTCTGCATGGTTTATTATCGGTTAACAAAAGAATTTTAGCACACCCGAGGCAGCCCCAAAAAGTGCCCAGACTCTTTCCACAGCTGAAATGTTTTGAAAACAGACAAATCTTAGAGATTGTTACACAGAATGAAACCAATGTTCTGTTTTAATTCTGCCCACACATCAAATCCCTACAGTATTTAAACAAGAACTGTCACAAAAATTGTTAAGCAATGTAATCCTAACAAGAAGGCGGTCATAGCTTAAATAACTCAGATCATAACAGAAGGCGTTTTCCTACAAATAGAGGGAATCCGATCAAACAGTGACGTCAATGTGATGTAACCAATCATTAATTAGCATTCAAACAGGAAATGATATGCCAACAGATGACCACTGTATCCTGCGTTATTTTTACAAGTCTGAGCGCTAACCCATTTTACGTCACTGTTTAAGACCAATTGGACTATTGGTGTGCTTTTTATTGGCTGGTGACAGTATAAATAAATGACCAATGAAAACATGACAATGGTCGGAGTGGAATAACGTAGTGTTGTGTAATTCACACAGGTATGTCCACGGAAGACCACTACTGTATTTATTTACAAGCATATGGTCCAGCAATGCCACAGCTGGGCTATTTTCCATAGATCTGAGGTTTAGACCGTCGTCTGGGGTTATTTTGGCCAAAATTAACTGTAATCCGAAATTTGTTTTAGTAAATTCTATCAAGTTAACCAAAAGACCCGTAAAGCATCACCATTAACCTTTTTCTTTAAAAAATGCCAGCAAAAGTCTCATGGGAACCATGGAATTGTGCACGAAAATATGGCGAATAACCTGTTGTGTTTGTTGTGTTTTTTTTTATGTATACAGAGTATGGACTTGGCATTATTTATATATAAAAGTATATTCTAAGGTTATCAGTTGGGGGGGGGGTTACAGGGCGATATGGGGTTATTTCTAAATCATAAGTGGTAACACTGACAGACTTTCAGGTACTTCTTACTGGCAAAATAGGTAGGTAGTTAATGAGTTTACCTCTCTTTTGGAGAGGCGCGTCTTTTCCAACCAGCGGACAACAAAGTCCAAATAGGTTATATTAGGACGAACTACCATAAAATATTAGAGGTAACAAAGTCCCCATGTGACATTAACTTGATGTACAATGATTATGAAGATTGCATTTGCTTACGTTTGTTCCCATGGCCAAACCAAAGTCGTCTCCATATAAGACCTACTGACTTACAGGAAATTCATCCCTCCTTAAAATCATTCATTTGACTATTCTTTTAATTTATATTGGCTGTGACCAAAGTAGCATCATAGTGACCAATGACAATCACGGGAATAGTCAAATGAGTCGTTAAGAAAGCAGCTCTTATATTACCGAACGTCACGGGGAAGCACACACAAGACATTTTTGTCTTAGGGGCTTGTCCATAAATAACGCTAACACTTCCATTTTTTGAAAATTTGATATCCCCTCCAACATGTCCAGAATCCAGAGATCCCTCCGTTCTTAAGTTAATTAATTTTTAGAAGTACCAAACACATAATTATTTAAAAAATAAAAAACAAACATTTAAAATTCACACAATTTAATTGGTGTCAACACATTTCAAATTAACACAACTTAATTGGTGTGTACACATTTAAAATTAACACAATTTAATTGGTGTCTACACATTTCAAATCCACACAATTTAATTGGTGTAAACATTTCAAAAACACACAGTTTAATTGGTGTGTACACATTTTAAATTCACACAATTTAATTGGTGTCTACACATTTCAAATTCACACAATTTAATTGGTGTCTACACATTTCAAATTCACACAATTTAATTGGTGTGTGCACATTTATTGACGTACAATTTTGTCAACCCCTCCCCGCCCCCTTAAAAAAATAATTAAACAGTAACTACCAAACTTTTGTAGATTCCACTCCCCCCCCCCCCTAATTGTTGATGTAATTTATGGACAAATCCTTATCCAGTCATAGGACTATCACATGGTATGTTCCCTCCAACAGCGTAATATGGCAAGGTAGCGCAGTGGCTAATTTACCCACCAAAAATCGACCAGAGTTCGAGCTGTTATCCCTGGTTATTTCCACACAAACTCCAATGATCACCTGAAATGAGTTTACGGTAACATGCTTTTGGAAGGTCAAGAAAGACCATCGCTGTGGTGTACGTGCTTAAATCGATAGTAGTCAGGTGGCTTACATATAGATTGGCTAGAAAAAGAGCTGGATTTTGGGCCCACGGGCCACATTTTTTAACCGCAACACTAAATAAAATAGCATTAAACAACGTTTCGCTTTTTGTTAACTTCTTCTTTTGTCTTTATTATCACAATCATGCTAGTTAGCATGATGCACCAAAAGTTGTACAGTGAAACCCCTCTATAGCGTATTATTTCATACAGCGTATGAAATACAACATTATCCCGATATAACAACACTTCAAAATCTCTAATTATATTTATTTGATATTGTTTGTACTGTATATAGCGAATTTCGGTTATTTCATACACATTTTATGGGTCCGGACCACGTTGTTATAACGGGATTCCACTCTTGTATGGTTTACATCTTAGCTGTGACAACTGTGCCTTTCGTTCGGATCGAATCCTACTTCAACACGACGTTTGTGTCACTGATCTGTGGGACAGCGCAGTCAAGTCCCTCTCTGGACAGTCATGTGCGCCTATCTTGGATAATCCTAGGTAAATGACCCACTTTGACCAATGAATACTAGGGTCGGGTCAGCCCAGATGACTAGTTCACCACATAGCCATATGACTCCTACTGGAGAGGGACAGCATAGCGAACTGCACCCCCAAAATGTCTTCCTTCTTTGCTCCCCCTTCATGTCCCGGCGCCCACATGGTCGACTTCTCTCATTATTATAAATGCTGCACACAAACGTTGGGGAAATAAAGCAACACAATAGGAAGTGTATGTAAAGTTCACGAATTGACGTCAAGAAAGGTCAGCGAACACACCAGGTGGCGGATTATACTGTATACAGGCAACCAGGCTGCCAATTGGATTGAAATGTATGCGTGTGGGTTTCGGGGGTTGGGTTTCGGGAAGGGAGGTCTACTATTTCACTCCGTCTTAGGATCCATACACTTGGAGATGTTGCAGTATATGATGTTATTGTTATTTAATAGTAACGGAGGGATAGGCTTTATGTGTTTATTAGTACAAGAGAAAAATTGTAATTCGTCTCTCGGTAAGAGGATTTTGTAGGAGATTGCGACGTCATGGTAACGTCTGTCCGTCAATCCTATCTATCTACATCTATATATCTATCTAGAACAGATATGATTCATTGATTAGATAGATAGATAGATAGATAGATAGATAGATAGATAGATAAGATAGATAGATAGATATATTAGATTAGATAGATATATTAGATTAGATAGATAGATAGATAGATAGATAGATAGATAGATAGATAGATAGATAGATAGATAGATAGATAGATAGATAGATAGATAGATAGATAGATAGATAGATAGATAGATAGATAGATAGATAGATAGATAGATAGATAGATAGACAGATAGATAGATCTCCAAAGAACGGCAAGTTTTATCCATAAAGTAAATAACATAAGACTAACACATGTGACCTTAATATGAAGGCAGGTTATCACTGCTTTCTGAAAGTTTCTACTTCTAAACTGTCCGCGTCTAATTTTGAACCCGGAACGTTGAGATTTTAAAATATTCCATACGCACAATAAAGGACATACTTTTCGCCTATGAAATGATATATAGAAGAATATGAAGAACTTCACAGAAAGATAAGAAAACGAACAAAAAGG
The DNA here is from genome assembly GCA_034231615.1 of Meghimatium bilineatum. Lineage (NCBI taxonomy): Eukaryota > Metazoa > Mollusca > Gastropoda > Stylommatophora > Philomycidae > Meghimatium > Meghimatium bilineatum. The sequence goes on from CM067304.1 coordinate 64,115,709, forward strand.
TTCTCATAACACTGCGTCTGGAAAAAAAACTTTAAAAGGAAAACAAAATCAAATAAATAAAGTATTGTGGATACATTCAAAGACATGACACATTGTTGAAGATCTTACTTGAGGGCACACTTGAAGGGAGACGAGCAAGATGTGGGCAGATATTTACGTGGCAGGGAAACATCACGAGATGGACAGGCTACAGTCTAGCAGAGTGCACCACCATGACTGGGCTCCAGTATAAAGACCTGTGTAAATAAATCAAGTGCCATGAGGAATGGCGTAGGCGATCATGCTTCTCCACAACTCTTTGTCTCTTGTACTGTTAATACGTTCAGCTGGTGACATCAGTTTGTGCCACAACTCATCCAGGAATTTCTCTTATTGTCTTCCTGTCTCTTCTCCCCTTGATCATTTCGGTAGTTACTAAATGTTCAAGTTTTGTTTTTATCATCACATGCCCTAAAAATCTTGATTATCTGCTAATTGTTGCATTAATTTATCGTTGTACTCCAGCCTTGGTGAGGACTTGTACATTAGTTTTCTGGGCTATCTGTGGAATGTTCATGATACTCTTAAAAACCAAATCTCAGTTGCCTCCAACTTGTATGTGCTATTTGTATTTACCATAAAGAATGATTGGCTCAATACATGCTATTCATGAATCCTCACGATCAGAGGATTTTGAGATGTATGAGCATGAGTCAATATCGAGAATGCGCGAATTGAGAGTGAGGATGGGCGTAGCGCGTAGAGAACCCCTGACAAAGATTTCAAAAAGAGCAGTGAACCAACATAGAACCGGAACCATCAGCCGTTATGCCCTGAGAGATTTACTGATGCGGAGATCTGAGCACCTATGGACTTGTCAATAGCACTTCAACATACCTAATACCTAATAATAATAAGAATACCTAATCACTGACTCAATATAACATCATAGCACTTTAACTCGCGTATGCATTGATATTACTTCATTACATAGTATGTTTCTCGTTTTTTTAAAATGTTTATTTGGCTTGTAATCTCATTGGAACATCGTCCATCTGATATTAAGATTGTGCCAAGATAAAAGTGCTAAAAGACTTATGTACAGAAAGGTAAACATTCAAAATCAGGTGAAAGGCTGATTTTGAATATTTCTGTGCATTTCGTGTGTCCGCCTTGGCTTTTTTTTTTGGCATGCGACTTCAAGTATATAAATAGTTACCAACGAAAATCATGACAATAATCAAAAACGTAACGAATGCAGTCTTGTTTACTTTCTGTACAGATGTCTTCTTTAATGTCGATGGCCTCAGCGTCATAACAGCAAGAGAGAGGTTATTGAAATCCCGTTATTTACAACCCTCGTTTCGGACACGACACTTAATGATAATAAGTAAATAAAAACTTGATAGCACTGTTTTAAAGTAACAACCTAGTTCTAATAACAATTGTTTCAAAGTAACTATAATTCTGTTAACAATGTTTCAAAGTAACAATATAATTCTGGTAACAATGTTTCAAAGTAACAACAATCAATACAAGGTAATACAAATAAGGTATATGTGTCCTTATGTCGTTCAGATGCGCTCCATTTCATTTCCCAAGGCTACTTTCTCCATCGATGAGGCCTTTACATGTGAATCCCGTAATGTTATTTAGTGATCATTTGTAAACGCTGCGGCAAGCAGTACACCGGGAAAGCTGGTTTAAGACTGAGCGACCGCATCTGTAACCATCTTCATGCGATCAAGCATAGAACACCTACTCCTGTTGCCATACACTTTAAAGGTGATGGCCATCATGGTGCTCTTGATATTCAGGCCACTGCCATGAGACCCTGCACCACCGATGATAGATCTAGTCTTTTTGTTCGTTTCGTTTCCACCCATATTTACGTTTTTTATGTACTTCCTGCCCTTCCGGCATCTCACTTCCGTATTTCAGTTGGATACGTCTGTGTGTTCTGATCATTTCTATTCGTCGTCTTTTGATGTTTTGTGCGTATCTTGATAAAGACATTTTGGTTGAAACGTTGAAAATATTTTGTGCAATGTAATTTGTATGTTTTCTTGCTTACAAATCATAATTCCCCAGTTTTAGTGAAAGTCCGTCTTGTCTAAGTAGAACGCTCTAAAAATGTGTGATTTACGTAAGTACAAAGTAACAACCTATTTCTGAATACATGTGCGATTTAATCTGAAACATGATACGAAATATGTCAATTGGGAAGCTGCCAAGACCGTCTACACCTCCAGGTGGTATCCATGCTAACAAGCTGTATCACTACAAATTCGTTAAGCGATTAAGTGTCAAAGAAGGAAATCAAAATTCAATCCTAAAGATGTCCTGAAAACGAATGTATTTTATTTGAAAATGCATCTACCACATCGTTGTTGCAAACTGAGATGTGATATTTAAAATGATGAACGTAATTTTCAGACTGAATGGAACAAATATAAATGAATGTTGTTGAGAAGATTAATATTTTTAGACAACCGTTGTGCGAATAAACAATTAGCTATCAAGCTGGTGTATATTTGTTAAAACATCTTCAACAAATTATTGGACAAACGTGAAAATCAACTAATCGTCCACATGTCTTTCAATCGTCAGGCCCATCGATCTTCACAAATCCGCTCCGCGAGGATACATCGAGGGTATTCCGACCTCATCTCAAAAGAAGATGAAGTCAATCGAAAATCGGTATTGACGTAGGCATGATGTCATCTATAATTTATTCAACTCAGTTGGGACCGTGGTATTCTGGGCCGAAATACCAGTTCGCTAGTCACGTGCTTGTGGTTGAGAGGGTCTGACGTCAATGCATTATTCTCACGGGCGGGTGTGTCAAATTTAAGAGAAATTATGTGCTTATCATATGGCTTTGGGAGAAATGACGCGAAATAAGTCGAGAAGACAAACAGGGATGTCCGCCACTTAATCAATAGGAACTACGCTCATTATTGCTTACGAGACTTCCATTATTATTACTGACAAGACTTTCCAATATTATTATTTACCAGACTTTCTATTATTATTACTTACTAGACTTTCTATCATCATTACTTACAAGACTTTCATTATTACTTACGAGACTGTATATCATTATTACTTACACGACTTTCATTATTACTTACGAGACTGTATATCATTATTACTTACAAGACTTTCATTATTACTTACGAGACTTTATATCATTCATTATTGCTTACAAGACTTTCATTATTACTTACTAGACTGTATATCATTCATTATTACTTACTAGAGTTTATATCATTCATTATTACTTACTAGAGTTTATATCATTCATTATTACTTACTAGAGTTTATATCATTCATTATTGCTTACAAGACTTTCATTATTACTTACGAAACTTTATATTATTATTATGTATGAGTGATCTTAATTAATGATTATGTAAATGACAAGGATCTGTCAAGGGACTAGGAACATTGATTATTAAAAGACTGCTAGCACAACTAAAACTACCAGCATGATTGGGTGACTAGAATCACAAGACTACCAGCATCACAAGACTACCAGCATCACAAGACCTCTTCTTCTTGTGTGTTTGTTCTCACACTCCTGCAGATCAGCAGGATGAAGTCCTGAGAATGGAATGCGTTGTGTCATATCTTACAGATATGCAGCGATATGTGACTTTCGGCTTTATACATCCGACTTTGGCATAGTTTCTGGATCATTTTCATCCTATATCGAGTAGCCAACTTGTGATTACGATCACAACTATGACTGAATCTGAGTGAGTAGGATCATGTTTATTGACTGACTAGATTCAGGATTAATGACTGACTAGGTTCATGATTACTGAATGCCTAGGTTTATGATTACTTACTATGTTCATGATTACTGACTGACGAAGATCGTGATTCTTGACTGACTAGGTTCATGATTATTGACCTACTATGTTCATAATCATTGACTGACTCGAATTACAACTATGACTATCGTTGAATGAATGATGATTATTGACAGACTATGACCAAGATTACGTAAGCGACTAACATACGCTAGAGTTTCCGTAATAATAAAACCTGGTTTGGTTTTTTAACGTGTGCAAAGTAGTAAGGACCTAAATGAAATTAATTAACAAATGTGAAAGACAGGACGATATTGTAAGATACAGTAGGACTCACATGCAACAAAAACGTCACACTAGAATTAAAAACATAAGAAAGATTAGGTCGATAGATATCCAATAACAATAAAACCAAAATAAACTGACCGATATGTTCAAAGAGCTACTTCTGTTATTTATTTTAATTTTAGATATCATCTGGGAATGTGATGACCAATTAAGCGTTGGTTCTAAAAACGGACTGATGACGCAATGGCTGTTTCCTTTTTTTTCTTTTCTTCTTCTTCTTTCCTTCACTTGAAACATGTCTACATCTGTAATTCTATCTCCTGGATAAAACTCAGTGTCTTTTGTAATTCATACATTGGTCCATAGAGCTGTGATTCCAGTGTTGATCTATAATCAATATGTCTGCCTCAGCGTTTCATACTCAGAACACTCTTGAAGTATATGTTTGGTACTATGTTCTGCCTGTCCACATGGTCGTATTGCCAAACTTGAATTTAGTGTACATGTGACTGCGGTGTCGGTTGTGTCTCGATATGATGCGTAGAATTATACCTTGTTGTTATCTGTTCATAATATTATAGTCATCTTGTATTGATGTTTGTGGCTTTCTTATTGATTTTATCATCTTTTTTTTCCTGATGGTAGGTGATTGGTACATATGATTGGTCTTCTGCAGCACCTTCCGTAACCAATAGATCTTTTTAATTTCCTGGTATTCCACAGTGAGAGGGTATCCACTGTATCGTTAGCCTATACTGGTAAGACATTCATTAAGTAGTTTTGTAATTCTGTTAGTTTTCCAGACTGGAGAGCTTGAAGAATTGACCTTGCATCTGTCAGGAATATCACGGATTGTGGGCCATGGTTGGAGCTCATCAGTTTTTCAGTTACCACACTAATTGCTTGAATTTCTGCATCATAATTATTACATAATTTCTCTGTTGGTATTCTGATCGTATCCTAAGCGTGTGTAGATATTCTAGATATACACCTGCTCCTCCATTCCTCACTGCATTCTGTGCTGACCAATTTGTGTACACTCTGACCCATATGTCTTGTGGATATTCATCGTCCAGGAAACTGAGTGTGACTGTCCTTCGCTGCACACTGTTCTGTTAGTCCTCGCTTAGTATTCCTTTCACGAGGGTCTGAATGTATACTGGTATCCCATGTCTTTAACTCCAAGAGGTTTGTTCTAGTACAGATCTTAAGGGGCTGTCAACTTCAGGCATGTTCGTAAATTGTCTACGGAGTCGTTTAGCTTGGTGGATAAAGATTTCTCTTTTCTGTTGCCCCATTGCTAGATTTTGGAATCTTTCCTTCATTAGATGACTTGGCATACACTGAAACGTTTCTGCTTGTATCAGTACCTTTGTGTCTCTGCGTTTGCAAAGTGTTAACGTTCTCTCCATTTTGAGCACCTCTACTATGGTGTTGATTTGATTTCTCCCAACATTATTCTAAGCGCTTGGTTTTGCACTTTATCTAGATCATGTAATGTGGTGTTTGATGCAGGACACCACGCAGCTTAATCATATTCCAGGTGTGGTCTTATGCCTTTATGGTACACTTTACGGAGTATATTCCCACTGGCTCCCCACGTGGTTCCACTTTGTTTTCTCATGATAGCTAACTTTTTCCTGGCTTTTGTTGTTGCTTTGTTTATGTGCTGCCTTCATGTCAGATTATCATCAAAAGTAACTCCGAGGTCGGTGTGTTGTTTGTCTTCTTTCAAAAGTTCTCTATCTATCATGATAACACCGGCTTTTTGTTTTGATGAGAGGGTAAAGAATGTAGTGCTGCACTTATATGTGTTAATGCTGAAGCACCATCTATTTGCCCATAAGGTTATTGCATCAATAGCTCTTTGTATTTGTTTAGTGGCCACTGTTGCATGTTCTTCCGTGCACCAGATCATCAGCATACATTGCCACTTTGATCCCCAGTGGTAGTTCGGTAACTAGGTCATTGATGTAAACCAAGAAAAGTGTGGTTGACCATCTAATTGTACCCTGGTTCTTCTATTATGCAGGTATGCTTTTACCCATTTGTACATTCTTGAGTTAACCCTGCAATTTCTATAAGAGTCTTTCTTTCCAAACATTGTAAAATGCTTTCCTGAGGTCTATCCATGCTGCTAGTACCAGTTTCTTATCTTGGAAGGCATCCTCAATCTCTTGGGAGAGGTAGGTTGCCTGATCTTCATTAGAGTAGCACTGTCTGAAACCTGCTTGCTGTGATACCAGAAGGTTTTCACTTTCAAGGTACCAGTGCATCCTAAGAGTGATAATTCTTTCCATTGTTTTACATAGACAGCTTGCGAGGCTGATGGGTATGTAATTGAAGAATGTGTTGCCATCTTTTCCTGATTTGAGGAGTGGCATCATTATTGCTTCCTTCCATACATGCAAAACATTACATGTGGTCCAGCTTGTGTTGATAATCTGCAGTAGCTTTGCTCTTGCTGTAGTTCCCAAGTTGTTAATCATTTCATTCGACATTCCATCAACTTAAATGAAACATTTATATGATTTCAGAACTTGACCAGGCGTTTTAATCTGTTGTTAGCTATTTTATGAAATTTTTTCTAATCGTTCTTTTTTTTTCAAATCTAACATATTAGAGAAACAAATTTCTCGGGTATTGCTGGTGCCTGAAAATGGAGCAAAGACTAGTGAACCTGTTACCTGACATGCACGTCGTATGAGGCGAGTATGAAGATTGAGGGGAGGGGGATTGAAATTGGATTTTCCATCCCATAGATGGTCAAGTGACTCAGAAGCTATGCTGAAGTCGGATGTGGCAGAAAAAAGTGCAGACATCGCAGTCAAGCTGTAAACCGTGATACAAGACATTCCGTTATCCAGACTACTTCTTGATAATCTGCAGGGGTCTATCGTAGGAGACTAAGAAGCAGCACTAGAGCACAGATGGAGTGAAACAGACACGTACATTGCTCTTATGTAAATCCCAATGTAGAACTCTACATGCCTGTACATGGTTTCATTCGTGATGATATGTGACTAACCAGAACTATAAAGCAGCTATACTCGTTGCATCCTGAAAACAGATTCATTTTTTGAGAATTGTTTGGATGGTGTTTTATGATAGGGTATGAGCTGCTAGTCTTTGATGCTTAAGAAAATGCGAGCGCATCGATGACGAGTAACAGTCCGAAACCACTCGGGCAACAGCACAATGTCAAGAAACAGTGATATAACACTGATATTATATCTATGTTCCTTCAGCGCCAAAGACGGTGCATTAGACAGAAACTAGCGCTCTCTAGTTCAAGCGATTGATGTAATACTGATATTATTAATCGAAAATTTGACCTATTGAAACAGACCTATGTAACTGTGGACTGAGTCCAGAGACTGTAGAGCACATGGTGCATGTCAACTCTGCTGAGAAGAAAAGGAAAACAATTTGCCAACTAAAACCGCACTAACTTTCCAAGCCGTAAATGCTTCATAGATTATCTGAAATGAATAACACAATTCATTGGAGCATATGATAGTGTTCTTTGAAGACTTACTACAAAGCGAAGAAAAAGTAAACTAATTTTCAAATCTTAATGAATATATCTACACACAGATTACATTGACAGGAAAGATATTAAAGATCTATTTGTTGTCATGAACAGTTTATTGCCAAACATGAAGTCCCTACAGTTTCCAGTTCATTGGTAGCATTTTAAAATCGGATTACGAATGACGTCAAACGGGTAACTAGGGGAAAAAATACATACAATAAACAAAAACGATAATAATAAAAAACAAGAAGTTGCCAGAAGAATTCTTCCATATATATTTTTGGTCACATTATTTCAACCCTGTATTCAGTTGTTTTTTTTTCCTTCGTTATTTTCCACTGCGGTTTTTTTTTAACATGAAAAAAAAATGAAATGAAATGGAAAATGGTGTAAACTCATATAGACTGAATATGTATTTTTAGTATTTCGCAGAAACAAGGTTGCCAAATAGCTGCAACTGATTATATCCACAATCAAGGTTGTAAAAAAAAAAAAAAAAAAGGCCACAAAATCGCTAAACTCCTAAATTGTGTATAGAAAACTACTGAAAACTAACATAACGATACTTTCTTTGGTCTCAAACTCCCACCGGATCTCTCCTGTAGCAGGGCAATGGCCCTACTAGATTAACAGCATGCAGGGTGTAGTCTAGAGAACGGAAATGCGCTGTTTCGCCGTTTTATTTGAGCCAATGGCCGACATATGTTGACGGTAAACGATCTTTAACTAAGGTACCATACAAATGTATATAATTGCCTATAGATTTGGTGCTTTCTGTTTCTGGTTTGTTTTGCATTTAATAGGGAAACAACTCTATCAACATGATCACAAGCTGATGTGACCAGATTGTTCATTATTCCATCAATAGAGGCAAGAAAATTAGTTAAAATATGAAAACAAATACTCGTGTCTTAAGTCTCTGTGTAGTTACGTCACACAGATCAGCGAATCGCGCTCGCAATTCATATGACGTAGTAAGTATCGAGACCAACGTATACGAATGCACAGTGACGTTGTAGACACCAGGTATAAAGTGTATGGCCAGTGACGTGACTTTTCATACACAAAATTTCTACCTGAAATGTTCTTCGTCTTCTGCGTGTATTATCAAGCTCCTGCAGATTAACAAGATAAATTCTGGAGAACAGAATGCGTTATGTCATGGTTTACAGCTTGACTGCAATATCCGCGCCCTTCGGCCTGATAAATCCGACGTCGACTCTCTAAGGCATATGTTCCCAGAGTGGGCAGTACCGCCGCCAAGTGGGCAGTGAAGCCGCATAGGGGGGCGATAGTGTGTTAGAAGAATTAGTGTAGTTCCCTACGCCAAGTATAAAGATGGTATTTTGCTGTTATCCATCCAGTCTTTCTCTGAAAATCTGTATATTCATTTCAGTAATTCGCCGAAGACGGATGTGTCGGGTCATTGGTGCAAATAAAACGGTGACACAAGACATTTCTATTCTCTGGATTACATCCTGGTGGAAATCTAGTAGAACAATGATCCTGCTAAAAGAGAGATCCAGCGGGAGTTTGAGAATGAAAGCTGAAGAAAAAGATTTCAGTAAGCATCCCCTTGTATGGTGGCTAACTCATTCACATTAACAAACGGCAACATTTATTTGCCAGTTGTTTTTTTTTTACTCCCCTTACTCCAGTCTGTCAACAACTGTCACAGATTCATGAACACCCCCACAAAACCCGTCTGTCAACAACTATCACAGATTCATGAACACCCCCCACAAAACCGCAGTCTGTCAACAACTGTCACGGATTCATGAACACCCCCCACAAAACCCCAGTCTGTCAACAACTATCACGGATACATGAACACCCCCACAAAACCCCAGTCTGTCAACTGTCACGGATTCATGAACACCCCCCACAAAACCCCAGTCTGTCAACAACTGTCACGGATTCATGAACACCCCCCACAAAACCCCAGTCTGTCAACAACTGTCACGGATTCATGAACACCCCCACAAAACCCCAGTCTGTCAACAACTGTCACGGATTCATGAACGCCCCCCCCCCAACACAAAAATATAATTTATTTTTTAAGCATAAACAGTACAAAAAAGCTACATGATTTGTTTCAGTTTTTAAAAAATGTTTCACATTCAAACAATTTTATTGGACCTTTCATTTTCATAACCTACCGCAAAAGAATAAGAATTATTGTATTGTATCGATCCCCACGAATTACAATGGATTAGCTCTTACTTCCTGTGTGTGGGGCAGTATCTCCAGCTTTATTTAAAACCCAGAAGACTAACATCAGCTGTGTACAATATTTTGAGAGGTCCCATACTCATAGAGTAGGGATTTTGTTGCTTTTCTACCCTTCCGCAACAAGTAGAGTTGAAATCATGGGCTTCATTCCCTTACCAAGCACTCCTTCCTGTCAAGTATTCTAACAACGCAGCTCTGGACCATGACCACTGGTATGAATGGAGCATTTCCTACCATCCAAGGGGGATCTCAAAGTATGTAGGGCTAACATTTCCTGCCATCCAAGGGGGATCTCAAAGTATGTAGGGCTAACATTTCCTGCCATCCAAGTGGGATCTCAAAGTATGTAGGGCTAACATTTCCTGCCATTCAAGGGGGATCTCAAAGTATGTAGGGCTAACATTTCCTGCCATCCAAGGGGGATCTCAAAGTATGTAGGGCTAACATTTCCTGCCATCCAAGGGGGATCTCAAAGTATGTAGGGCTAACATTTCCTGCCATTCAAGGGGGATCTCAAAGTATGTAGGGATAACATTTCCTGCCATCCAAGGGGGATGTCAAAGTATGTAGGGCTAACATTTCCTGCCATTCAAGGGGGATCTCAAAGTATGTAGGGCTAACATTTTTTGCCATATTCTGGATTTTCGCATGGGATTGTCACGTCTTATACAGGGGTTTCTTTTCACTACCCGTGTGTCACCTGTTAATAGCCGGAGCACCACGTGCACACATGTAGCTAGGGCCATGTTCAGGAATCCTAAAAGCATATAACGGGTTAATGTGACCAAACTTACTCCCACCCTCTTTACGTTCCAGAAGAATATCCAACAATTTCCTTAATCTGAGTGATTTAAAAAGAAATATTTCCAGTTAAGCTGGAAACTTAACCTTAAATCACTCGAATAGGAAGCTAGTTCACTAATCACTGACCTACCGCGGCTGCTTACGTCAGTAGCGTTAACAAATTAAAATGTATCCCAGTCTATTTTCGTACCACAAACAATAAACAAATCTGATGTAAACGGCAGCATTTGCGAAATGTAGAAATATCAGAATGACACGATCGCGCTCGATGACCAAGACAAACAAAGATATGGATTGCCTTAAGTGCTTTCAAAAGCAATGACGTTAACATGCCTTGTTTATAGTTTCCTATTTGGAGGAGTATCTTTCTTCTAAGCCAAGAACTTCATGGAAATGGAAATACAAGAATACACTATTAGCAACAATACCAGTCCGGATGCAAGTCCAGTGCGTCATATGGCGTGCGAGAGTGCTCAAAAGAGTTATATATCGATATAGTTTCGAACCAAGATATTGGCATCATCGATGTTCATATTTTAGTACTTCGATCACTTCAGTTCCCCAAAGCTAAAGATATCGAATTGGTCTAGAGACACGTGGGACATCCATGCGTGTGAAACATGATCACGTGTGGTATCTACAGATTAGTTACAGATTCAAAGATCATTTAGATAAAGATTGACGGACGGGCAGACATAAATATTGGTAGTTACACAGATATAATGTATATTCAATATACATATATATATATATATATATATAGAGAGAGAGATACAGATTCAAAGAATAGATCGACGGACAGACAAGACATATATAAATATAGGTAGGTATACAGATATATATATATATATATATTGGTTGCAGTCTACACGTAGCTATCAACCCAACATTTGTTGCCTGTGGTGATTTTCTAGGCAATATAAATACGTTCAGTATTTTGTCATAGCTTTCTGTATGATAGAGATTAGGGAGGCTTGGGGTTTCTGTTGTAATATCTTTGTAATAGCGTTCAAATATAATTAATATACTTGGATAGGGTTTCAGGTGTTATGTCCGATATTGGGACTAATTTGATTAAGCACAAGTTACACATTCTCTTTCACTCATTAATTATCTCTCTCTCTTATTAACTGAATTTATAAATTTAACCACAAGTCATAAGCAATCTGTTTTAATGTTGGGCTACAAAACTGCCTCTTTTCTATATGAATGACATTAGAAAATTCATTATATAATTCTTAATTATTTTCAGCAGTATCATGGGCATTACTATGAAGGTTTACAATTATAACTGATTGTCAATTATTTAAAATATCTCTCTCATTAAAAAAAAAAAGAAATCTTAGGATCTTAATTCTTAACACAAAGTAAATATTAGTCTATAGCCAATAGTTAATGGTCAATCTTAGGGATTATTTCAAGACTTTTACAAATATGGAATATATTAATTCATTCATAAATGCTTCGTTATGAAGTTGTATAATACCACCTCAATACCCTGACTTATATATCCAAAACTTACTGTTACATAAGTGGCCTGTCTAATAAGTCACTGTTCAGAACATACATTTTTCCATTTTTAATTTTACGCCATGCAGTCTTAGTCAATCAAAGACCTTCCGTAAAATGGATTGTGTGGTCTTGTAAATTTCGATTAGTGTATACCAATATATCGTCAATATCAGCAGCTGCGTAGGAGTGCATACTTTCCAAAACTTCTGCCATCAAACTCATGTAGGTGGCTGGTGCAGCCTTCACACCAAACGGCATGACATTCCAGGAGAATGTCACAACATGTGTACAGAATGTGCTCTTGACCTTGGCATCTGTAGACATGGGAATGCACCAAAATCCAGATCGTGCATTATGGGTGGAAAAGAATTTAGCCTTTCCCAATCCATCCAATGACGTCATCCACGCATGGTAACGGGTAGGATATGTTATGCGTTATTTTGTTTAGCGCCTGTAATCGATGCAACACCTTTTCTTCTTACCCCCAGGCTTGTCGACAAGAAAGACGAGCGCTGCCCAAATTGATCTCGATCGTTCTTTCAAACCAGTTTTCAACATGTCTTCCAGTCTACACAACAATCTCTCGACTCTTCAAATGTGTCCTATACGGTTTTAATCTAATTCGCTCTTCATTTATTCAGGTTGATAAAATTTATTTGTTGATATCAGGAATCAACACGTGGCTTTTCTTCCTCATCTTCACCTTCTGAGTGTGGTATTAGTGACAACAAGCCTGCGCATGAATTATTTTCTCCTTTTATGTACTCTATAGTGGCGTCATAACCTTGTAGATTCAATGCCCAAGTTTGCAACTTACGATTCACGATAGGACCTTCCAGCATTTCTTTTGAGGTTGATAATCAGTTCTGATTATTATTTTAGTATTGTGGAGATGGTAATCTAACTTTTGTACGGCATAGTGGATTGCAAATGCTTCTTTTTCTATGTTTAACCAGTTTCTCTGACTTTTGCTCAACTTATGGGAAAGGAAGTAAATGGGTCGCTCATTCTTTATCCCTTGTATAAACTCTCCATATTCCTGCACCAGAAATGCTCCAATAGCTTTATCAGAGGCATCTGTGTATAAAATCATGGGCGTATCAAGATCTGGGTAGGCCAGCGTTGTCCCATCAAAAGCCTTTTGACATGTGTCTTCCCACTAATATTTTGCATGTTACTTCGTTAATTCAGTTCTTTCCCCAAACATACATTGCATGTTTTTTGGTTAATTAAGTAAGTGGTGCTGCAATTTCTGCAAAAATTACGTATAAATCTTCTATAATATCCTACCAACCCAATGAACCCTCTAACTTCACGAACCCTTTTTGGGGCAGGCATATCTTTAATTGACTGTACTTTTTCTATTTAACCCCTGGTTAAATGGTTTAACCCCCTCCTGTCCAATGACAAATATTCGACTCACACAGAAAAACCCAGAATAACTTGTTGATCTGTATGGAAGTATGTTCCCTCCAGAAATGTTATCATGTTCATGTTCTTGATTTCCGTTGGAAGTTTCTCTCTCGTATTTCAGTTATGGTTTTTTTTTGATGGATTTGATTTCATTTTCGTGTTCTTGATTTCCGTTGGAAGTTTCTCCTTTGTATTTATATTTTCAGTTTATCATTTTTAAACTACATAGACATCTTTGGGGGGTTTTGAATCACCGAGACGTTTGTCTCTAATTTACTATCTAGTTCTTACTGTCTTTATTAGACCGAAAACTGAGAATTTCTCCCAATACTTTTCACACAGCTTATATATCATTTTCTTCAAACTTTCTCGAACTCACTCTCTATTCGCTGATTTCACAACGATCACTATGACGTGTTTTTTCTTGGCGTTTTCGTTTCCTAAACTTTAAATCAACTTAATTTGTTTTGAGAGTTTTATTCGGGGTTTCTTGTATCTTTCATCATCATCCAGTGCCGTATCCGCAACGAAGGCTGGCTGCAACGTATCTCCAACATCTCCTGTCTCTTGTCTTGGTGGTGCACTCTGCTAGACTGTAACCTGTCCATCGTGTAATGTTACTCTCCCACTTGTATCTCTGCCTACATCTTGCTCGCTTCCCTTTGACTTTACCCTCACGTAAGGTCTTCAATAGGGTGTCATGTCTTTTAATGTGTCCAAAGTATTTTATTTGCCTGATCTTTTTTTCTCTTAGTAGTTCTTTCTTCATATTAAGTGTCTTTAGCACCTCTTTATTTGTTTTCTTCTCTTTCCATGATGTTCTCCCTATTCTTCTATATACCCACATCTCAAAGGCATCAATTTTGTCTTCTAATTGTTTATTTAGTGTCCATGTTTCTGAGCCATACATTAATATGGAATAGATGTAGCATTTTATAATTATCATTTTTAACGTTTAGATATTAATAATTTCCTCATGTCATTGAAGGTACTTTTAGCCATTCCTATTCTCCTTTTAACTTCTGTTTCACATCTGCCATCATTTATGACTATGTGTCCAAGATATTGATACTGTTTTACTTGTTGTAGTTTCTCTCCCTGTATGTTTATGTTTACCTCCTGTTCTTCTGTGTCTTTGCTGATTATCATGGTATTTGTTTTTTGAATGTTTATATCCAGTCCATATTCATTACTTGATCTATTAGTCTTTGTAGTTCATGTTCACTTTCTGCTAAAAGAACAGTGTCATCTGCATATCTAATGTTGTTTATTATTTATCTTTAAATACATGCAAAGATTAACACAATTTGAATGCTTTATAAGCGTGAAACGGTTACATCTGAACGGTTCGAATGCAAAACTGCCTATGGTGGAAATTATTGCCTGTGGCGATATATATATTTCTACATATATATATATGTAGCCTACAAGATATATATATATATATATCTTGTAGGCCATGTTATGAGAAAAGTAACACTTGAACCACCGGAAAGATCAAGGGGAGAAGAGACAGGAAAACTAAGAGACAAATTTCTGGATGAGTTGTCACTGTGGTACAAAACGAAGTTATCAAATGAATTTATTAACAATACAAGAGGCAGAGATTTGTGGAGAAGCATGATCGCCTACACCATTCGGCATGACACTTGATTGATATATACCGATAGGTAAGTAGGAAGAGACAGATTGATGGACAAACAAACAGACGGAGACAGACTAATGAAGAATGGACTACACATCAAACATAACTAAGATTGAGATAGATTGAATAATGAACAGACAGTGATATGTAGATAGACTGACAGAAAACGAAAATAACAGATATACAGAAAGAAAGACGGTTAAGAATGTAACATATGAGTTAAGAAACAGCATCATATAGCACACGGTTTCCCATAAGTGCTTTCAGCCGCCTAGTCAGTGAATGACCAGAAACCGTATGACTAGAGTCGCCTACCGCACTTGCTCAGTAACCATGGCGCCATTCCACGACTTCCCGAGAGTATGAGTCCTGGTATACTTGCTGGTGAATCACGGGAGTAATTTTTTATTTCAAATCATGAATAAGGAGTGAATTCGAAACCCGGATTTGTCGGTCAGTGAATTCCTTAACATTACACAACTGCGGCTTCCATTCAACCTAAAAGAAACGGAAATGAGGTTTATTTAAAAAACTGAACCATCAGGTTAAAAAAAAAAAAAGAGGTTTGCTATCGACTCATAAATGTTTCTTCATCCAAGGTCAGATAAATTAAACACTCTATACGGAACAACAAATAAAAAAGTTAACAAACACATGCATATATACCCCATATGGTGGGGGGGGGAGTTCCATAAATTACGTCAACAATATTGGGGGGAGGGGTTTAATATCTACAAAAATAAGGGACATACCAAGTTAATTGTTGAATTTGGCATTCTTTTTCTAAATATCGGGGAAAAAAAATAATGTAGTTACTTTCCTATAGGGAAAAGGGAAATTTTTTAATACATTTAAAAAAAAAAAACTAAATTAAGCAGGGAGGGGGTGTATTCTATACAGTTTGTAAGCAAGAGGTGGAAGGGTAAAAAATGGAAAACATAATGGTGCCGTATTTTATGTTTAGATTCTTGTATCAAAGGGCATAAGCCCAATGATCGCTGAAGTAACAACTAACCAACCAAGGTTACGGTTCAACCTCAGTATTGCAAATGGATAAATTGAGAGTGCCATGATAAGCAAAGAAGCTGAAAGTGTAGGTTACACAGGGCAAATGAGAGTATGGACGGATGGGAAGATGTAAAGTATAGTATTACCAAAAGTAGAAACGACATACCAACACGCAGAAGCTATTGACACCTTGTATTGTGTATACTCCTTTGATATTCACACTAAGATTTGTAGTTTATACCTACTGGCGTAGGCGATCATGTATCTCTAGAACTATCTGAACATGGTATTGGCTAACAACTACATGAACACCTTGCCATGTCAGGATGACACGTGTGGTGTATTTACAACTAAATAACGGATTAGTCGGGTGCATTATGTAGCAGCGATAGAGCATAGCGTGTGGCGCATGACCCAGAGGTTAGATCGTCGGTCTCACAAGGGCATGCGGTCTCTATCACGCACGCCACTAGAAACGTCCCATCAACTCTATAACGGGAAAAAATGTCATATTGACACGTGTATAGATAGACAGATAGTGTATGCCGGTGGTTCTCAACAATTTAAACCTATGCCCTCCTCCACGACCCTATACTATTTTCTTCCGTGGCCTCCTGGACCCTAAACAAAAAAAGCTATGAAACTTTATTCAAGACTTTTTATTAAATAGTTTCCAAATAATTGTCTTTCAATTATCTCCCTCACAATGACCGATCTGTATCCTTCTATTTCCAAATTTGGCTTTGTTATTATCCAAATTATCCCCGTTGAGAACCACTGGTTTAGAGTGGAGATGCCCAATAAATGGAGATGCAAATCGCCACGGCGTTCTTTCTTTCTTCTAGCTATCTTGTACTCAGTCGTCCGCCAACAGTGGTCATTCCATGCCTGAACTATCCAATGACATTTGCGGCCCGAATAGGAATTATTAGACATCTACGAACTCATAATGAAGAACATTAATCGAACTAAATTGTCAAAATTGGACGAAACAAACGACCACTCATTACTTGTTATGTATACAAATTTGTATGTAACAAACGACCACTCATTACTTATGTATACAAAATTGGACGTAACAAACGACCACTCATTACTTGTTATGTATACTAAATTGGACATAACAAACGACCACTCATTACTTGTTATGTATACAAAATTGTATGTAACAAACGACCACTCATTACTTGTTATGTATACAAAATTGTATGTAATAAACGACCACTCATTACTTGTTATGTATACAAAATTGTATGTAACAAACGGTCGTAGCAGACAGGAATGCCTGAGCTCTTGAACCAGCTCATGTAGTGCATTTACATCCACTTGCCGGTCTATACAGTGCATTTAGGTCCACTTGCCGGTCTAGACAGTGCATTTAGGTCCACTTGCCGGTCTATACAGTGCATTTACATCCACTTGCCGGTCTAGACAGTGCATTTAGGTCCACTTGCCGGTCTAGACAGTGCATTTAGGTCCACTTGCCGGTCTAGACAGTGCATTTAGGTCCACTTGCCGGTCTAGACAGTGCATTTAGGTCCACTTGCCGGTCTAGACAGTGCATTTAGGTCCACTTGCCGGTCTAGACAGTGCATTTAGGTCCACTTGCCGGTCTAGACAGTGCATTTAGGTCCACTTGCCGTGTCCAATTTGGCCTGCGGACGGTAATTTTCGCAGATCAGTTTATACTACCTGATATTTGGAAAGACTAAAACATGATTGAGCCATTTCCACAATGATAATGTTCAATTTGGCCCACCGACAAAAACGATTGACAACCATGTAAAGCAATTATTCAGAAAGTCAAAACAGGTGATGCACTTAGGAGATGGGTTGGTCATTAGAAAGAGCTAAAATATGGGGCTCAATGAAAAAAAAAAACTTATCTTTGTCCCCGGATACGCGGGCGTGGAGGGAAACGAACAGACCGACCAATTAGCTAGCTTCGCCACCAGAACAGCCCATGTACCGAGCAAACATACTCGGTGTTCTTCGTCAGTCCGAACGATCCGAGGATTTTTAGATAAACTAGCATGAGTCAATATTGAGAGTGCGCGATTTGGGAGTGAGATAGGCGTGGCCCGTAGATAATACTTAGAAAAATTTCAAAAAGAGCACTGAATCAACATAAAAATAGAACCATCAACCGTCATACCATGAGAGTTATTGCAGTAGATATCTGAGCATCTACGACAGTGTCCGGAGTGCGAAGAGGATAATCAACATACCTAACATAACCTAATTATTCATATGATTTTCTGTTCTTGAAGGCATCCACTTATGCCACTACGAATAATATAAATAAAAGTGTCAAGAGATAAAGTTACACATGTCTCTTGTAAATCTTGAGTCCCGTTGTGATAGATTACAGTTTTAGCTTTCAGAGACCAGGTTGCTGCTGTGCACTTTGAGATCACACTGAAACGATTGCAGCTTATTAATTGGAACTGACCGTGTGCGATAAGGCTCGAAAAATGTAGAAAAGAACAACACTCTGACTTGTCATTCACGAAGTCAGAGACGACAAAGAAGGTACATCACAGATTCAAAGGGGTTCAAAAGACGTAGATAACTGCGTTAATTAATTATAATCGGGAATTCCCCAATGTACTATTTCCTTCACAACAGCAGCACGTTACACATCAGATAGTATTGATCAGATGACCAGAAAAATAAATCCGTCGTTACAAGACATAATCTACAGCCACATTTGCAAACAATACTTTGCAGCCTTATTTCGAACACAATGCTATGTAAACACAGGCAAATGATTAAGCCATTCACCAGTTTAATCCTAAACGCAGATCCCCAAAATAGCGTCATTTATCTTGGCTGATGCGATTTATTATTGGTCACTTTGTGTCGCAAGCAAATAACGTTCATGAAAAAAGGCGGATCGCACAAGATAATTGACGCTGAGATCAGAGCATAGGACTATGGTGAAGGGCTTGGTTTTGACCCCTTTCTTACAAGGCAATCCCTATCGGGAATAACGTGAACATGTATACACTTAACGTCACCGACTATTTACTGCTACACTAGATACGGGTGCATAAAAGTCATAAGTTAATGGCGCACGACAGTACACAAAAGGATCTACGTCAATTAGATAAGTACACCAGTTACATCTACGTCATATGTCAAGCGAAATGTTAACAATCTGTACTTACAGAGGTCATGTTTCAACTTCCTATCTATGTCCTGATATCTACAGTTAAACGTAAATTGGTCAACGATCAACATAAAGCTTTTAACATTTCAAATCGTTATCAGCAGCTACCATACACTTACAATAATAATATAACACAATTTTAAGTAGTTTTGAAAGCGTCGGGGAATTAAAAGGGTCCTAATATCAAACATTATCAAGGATGTACTTACGTAACAATCTCCCCAATCTTGTATAGATAAATATGTCTAAGGCATTCCCAGATTAGCTATATCACCCTGTTTCGCATAATTTATGCATATGGGAAGTACTGCGTTGAATCTCTATTTAACGCAACTGACATCGTGGTGACCGGATTATCAAACCTCCACTATTTTGTGATGATTGTAAAGCTGTGATAAAACAAAACTGGACAACATCCACGGTTGAAAGCAGCTAACCTCACCATAATTTTACGTAACAAAATTTAACCCGTATTTTTCTTTGACTATCAAGACTCTGGAGTCTTAAGTTTATCTGTCCATTTTCATATTCGTCTGTGCTAGAAAATAGAACACACGTCAATTATAGAGTACTTCGAATTCCCTTAATTCTTCACTGTCATACGTCCTTGTATAATTAATATGGACTCATGACCATGGCTAAGAGGCAGTACCTCACCAGTAATAATACCAATACAGTGGAATCCCGTTATAACAACTTAGCCAGGACCGATAAAATATGTATGTAATAACAGAAATTTGATATATAATGTGTAAACAATATAGAAGAAAATATAATTGGGGAATGTGAGAAGGTAAATACTAAATAACGCATGCAGGTTACTAGATAACTATCCATATAAAATAATCAGAAATAACAACAAAACATAGAAAAAAGGCTATCAAAAATTTTGATAATTGTCTTTGTTCTATGTTTTGTTGTCTTTTTTTCTATGTTTTGTTGTTTTTCTGATTATTTTATATTGATAGTATTTACCTATTATTTACCTATGTCTGGTTACTGCGGCACTTTCCATTTTGTCGAACATCGATATTTTGATTATTTATATTTGGGAATGTGAGAAGTTGTTATATAAGGAAATTTGTTATAAAAATGCGCTATAGAAGGACTCCACTGTAATACTTCTTTTGTCCTCTCTCTCTCTACTTTTGCTGGTAGGATTGAACGACAATGCGTTTTCGAGCTATAGCACATTTGATCGCTTTTGTGACCTCAGAACGTCAGTTATTCCTCCAATCCTTCTTCTTGGGACAATTAATAATTCTTCATTCTTATTCGATATGCTATTGCTGCTAGTCCATTTGGGTTCCATTCTCATAAAGTGACCATACCATTTCAGCTGTTTGATCAGATATTTCAACACATGCATAGTTAGAACATTTCTTGTAATCTCTTCATATCCCACATGATCTATTTATGTTCTGTTGGCTGCTTCCTGAGACACCTCACTGTGCACGAATAATACAAAATCAATAATATAAACCTGAATTGAAATGATGATGCTAAAGTCAGGCCAAAATGTGCACATATCGTACCTTAGCTCTAAATCATGACACAACGCATTCGTCCTCTGGAATACATCTAGCTTTCAAAATGTATTTTTACGTTAAGTATATTGTTTGTCTGTTGTCTTTCGTCCTGGTGATGGCTTTTTACTCGAAATTTCGTCTGTAGCAGTGTGTTATTGTTAGTATGCTTTGTTTATAAATATTGCTATCGCATATACATCAAATAACCTAACTTCAAGCGATTATTCAGGAATCTCCGGAAAAAAATCCAGTTTGTTTAACAAGGAGGACTCGAACTCACGACCTCTTTAGCATAAGGCGAACGACATAAACACTACGCCTGTCGCTATTTTAATTCCCTGTTACGAAGTAATTCAATTGTGGGGCTGCGTAGCGTAGTGGTTTACGCACTGGTTTCGCATATGAATGATCCTGGGTTCATTCCCCAGTTAAGGCGGAAGTGTTGTTTAAATTGCAAAGGTTCCCGGGTCGAGCCAGCCTTAATTGGGTACCAGGTTAATCCTGGAACTAAAGTCTGCGAGGGAGAGCAGACGGCTACCGCCCTCATATAGCAGAGTCACTAAAATGTGAGTTCGCTAACATCTCACACCCATAGGCGTTGATAAATGACATGGGTTAACTTGACTTAGTAATGTGATGTACTAAACGTGAGCAAGCTGGATGATCAGCTAGAATCCCCCCACTCCACGAAGCTCAGCTCCTTGGTCATACAGTGAATTTGTTATCTAAGCTAAATGTTGCTAATCAGCAGATTTTTAAGAACGAGTGCAGAAGAATAAAATAAATAAAACACCCCGAAAATCAGCATTTCAAACAATAGGCCTTCATCAAGCGCAGAATAGAAAACACAATGTATAGAAAAAAAATACAAGAACTTATTAAATATGATTACTGTCCACAGATTAAATGGTGTGTGTCCTTAGCTACTTAAACAGTTCTTAGAAATGGTAATTGCTCTTAGTCACATAACAATTCTCAAAAAGGATCAATGATATATTAGTCACATAAACAATTCTTGGAAATGATCAAAGATATTAGCCTCACAAACAATCCTTGGAAATGATTAATGATATTATAGTCACATAAACAATCCTTGGTAATGATTAATGATATTAGTCACATAAACAATCCTTGGAAATGATTAATGATATTATAATCACATAAACAATCCTTGGTAATGATTAATTTCCTTAGTCACATAAACATTCAGTGGAAATGATTAATGATATTAATCACATAAACAATCCTTGGAAATGATTAATTATATTAGCCTCATAAATATTCCTAGGAAATGATTAATGATATTAGCCACATAAACAATCCTGGGAAATAATTAATTTTCTTAGCCATATAAATATTTCTTGGAAATGATGAGAGGGAAGGTTACATCAGTCAGATTGACACCATAAAATGTATGTTTGTATATTGTTTCCTCTGATGGTTTCAAGAAACAGGTAAAGACCGTGAGTGTGTATTTGCAGGATGTTTTAACTCTTAATATACCACAAGTATTGATGAAGATAATGTGCCCTGTCCCTAGAAATGAGAAAGAGCGAGCTCTTCAGAACTAGCTACATAACACTGATTCCAATATATGAATCTGAATATTAGACAATAAATAAACAGGATAATGGAAAAATTATAAACAATAGAATGTTGTTCTATAAAAGAATGATGAATATAGCATGGACAACTAGAAAAACTAATGAGCTCGTGAGAAAGTAAAATGCAAGACAAGGTTTCTTAATATATACATATATATAAAAGAGAGACTTGATATATTTTGGAAACATTATGTGATAGGGAGTTCTGGAGAACATAATTGTAACAGACAAGATTAAAGGCAAGAGAGATCGAGAACACCAGTGTGAGAAAATATTAGATAGTTTAACAGCAAAAAGTTTACAATAATCCTAATTCAAAATACTAGAAATGCTGGCATATCACCTGATGATGATACTCAAAATATAAGCTAATGTGGAAGCAACAAAATCAACAAAGGCCAGGAAGAATTTAGCCATCCAGAAAAAAATAAATATAGCTACATGGGGAACAAATGGGAAAATGTAGGTAAAGTTTCCAATAGGGCATGCAACCACAACTGGAATATGGTGTCCAGCATTATAACCCACATTAGATGAGCTATGTAAGGTACAAAACCAGGCACTTCAGGTCTTATAGGAGAATATAATCAATAACCATAGCAGAGATGGAGAAAATATAATAAATAACCATAGCTGAGATAGAGAAAACGGAGAGAATATAATCAATAACCATTGCAGAGATGGAGAATATAATCAATAACCTTTTCAAAAATGGAGACATTGGGGAGAACACTACACACTGAGAGTATATAGAGACATAATAATACAAGCAGAAAAGTTCCGTTGTATGTCAAGCCACCCAATAGAAGACAAGATTTCAAAACCCTGAATGCGGCAAATGAAATTTATCTATACGCTGTGTCCCTTGTTTGCCTTGCAGCGTCAGGGGTGGAAGAGTTCTCTGGAGATGGCCTTCTTGTGCGCTGTTTGTAAGCTTGTTCCTGTGGCTTCTTTGATTTCTGTGATCCATCTTTTACATGGTCTGCCTCTGGCTTTATAACCGTTATGTCTATGTGTCATGGCCATTTGTGGCATGCTATATGTCGGTAGTCTGGAAGCGTGTGAAAACCACTTGATCTGTTGTCTTTTGATGTGTTCCAATACTGGTATTATTTTGGTTATCTGTCTGATGTTATGGTTTCTAATTCTATCTCTTAATGACACTCCGAGTATTCTTCGTAGACATGTCATTTCTGTTGTCACTATTTTTCTTTTGTCTTGTGCTGTCATTGTCCAGGTTTGGCACTGGTAGCATAGTGATGGAATAATAATAGTCTTGTATAATGCAACTTTAGTGTCTATGTTTACATTTTTGTTCTTGAAAATGCGTGTCATCTGTCCTAGGATCTGGTATATTTTGTTGCATCTATTTTGTATCTCTTTACTTGTTTTCCCTTCACTCAATATATTGCTTCCTAAGTAAGTGAACTCATTTACTTGTTTAATGTGTTTATCATCAATGGAGATATTGATATTTCTTTCTTTCTTTGCTATTGCCATTATTTCAGTCTTTTCAATATTAATCTTCATGTTGAATTTTTGACATGGTGTATGGAGTTTGTTCACATGGTCTTGCAATTGTTCTTCTTGTGTCGCTATTAGTACTTGGTCGTCTGCAAAGAGTAGTTCGTTCAATTTGTCTTTTATGTTATCATCTTCGTTGGTACTTGTTAGTTAACAGATGTCGTCAATATATGTTATAAAAAGTAGAGGGGGTAGGACACACCCCTGGCAAACTCCTGATTGAATTTGGAACTTATTGGACACACCTGCATTTGTTCTTACTGCACATTGGCTATTTGCATAAATGCCCTTGCATATGTGGCAAATGAAATGAAGCAGCTTTATTCAATAAGATAAAGAAATTTCTAAACATATCCCAGGAAATGATACCATTGAGAAGTGAATTATAGAAGAAAAGGAAACCATGGAAAGAGGAGAAAACAAAGAGGTTGTAACAACACTGGTAATATGAAATAAGAATGTTTAAAGGAAGTAAAGATCAAGCAAATAAAATATTTTGGACACATTAACAGACATGACATCTTGTTGAAGGCCGTATTTGAGGGTTAAGTCGAATGGAGGCGAGCAAGAGGTAGGCAGAGATACTAGTGAGAGATTAACATCATAAGATGGACCGGTTACAGTCTAGCAGAGTGCACCACCAAAACAAGAGACAGGGATGTTGGAGATCTGTTGCAGCCAACCTTCGTTGCAAACACAGCATATGATGATGATGAAACAAATCTCAGACTTGTCTGTACCAACATCTTTTAACAATGGGCAGAAGCCTACCTTGGTTATATTATGGTGTGTGTCCATGAAAATATGTGAGGTTGAAGATTGATGGTTGAAGCAACTACCTGAAACACCTAGATCTGCAACGTGCAGAAATTATAATTAAAATGTATCTTACAAATGATACTGCATACTGCAGTGAAAGAAAACAGTGAAAAAATGAGTTCATATGTAGAGAGCTGATACAGAAACATTAACATAGTGCTATGATCATAGTACTGTCTGGCAAGTTAAAAAGTTCTGATTCTAGCCTGCATTTTCTACTGTGTTAATTAGCTTGTTTTGACCCTTAGCTCGTTTTGATTTTCAGAATGTGGGTCCGGAGAAAGGAATGCATTATCATGAGTTACAGATAAGATGTAATACAAACATTCATTTTTTTCCCAGCATGGCTTCTGAGTCACTTTGACCCACCATAAGATGGGCCAGTCAAACCTACTTTCAAAATCTCCTTTGCCACCTTTTTCAACATGCATGGCAGGTCACAGAGTTAATGTGATGTTTTCCTCTTTCAGGCCCTGACAACACAGATGTGGGGGATCTAATGAAGTTACTTGGTAAAAGCCTGCTGGATGGATGTAACAAATTTACTTGGTAATTACCTGCTAAATATGGGCACTGCAACAAATGATGAATTTAGATTAACTGTGAGATTTTTATTTGTTTTGTTCAAAAACCAACCAGAACTCTCTTGTACTAGGAGAATGATGCTACTAGATTTCCTAGCAGGATTTAACTCAGAGAATAAAAATGTGATTTATCACTGTTTTATTTGAACCAATGTCCTGGCATATCCAACTTTGGCTATGGTAACTAATATGTTCAGTGTTTTACCATTTGCATTGAGCAGTGGACATCTGTATTTCTACTATTATATATCTTAATATGTCTGTATTAAAATTGGTGCAAGACTGGAACCCTGCAGGTCTGAGAAAAGAGCATTTTCAATCGTAGAGCAACTGTAATTATCAACATGCATAACCTTCAATATTAGCTAGCGGAGTCTGACCACCAAAGAGTTTGCCCAAAGTTCAATGAAGTAGGTTTATAGCCAATAACAATAATATTGGTATTGTGGAATTGGGGGGGGGGGGGTGGGTGCCTATGGACATGTTTAGTCCCTAAAGGGAGACACTCTAGTGTGATAATATCCCAGAATCAAGACATTCCAGTGCAGCAACATTCCAGGAGCACCATGTCCTGTTAGGAGAGCAGCACAGATATCGGGGTCAAATAACTCATAATTCTTCTGTCAAATCTGTTGACCCATCCGCAGTAAACACATATCTAATATTTCCCACCACCTAGGAGTCTGCCACATAAGGACAAACATGCACTGTCCACATCTCTTTAGCATCAATGCACATTATGTGATAAAAGATAACAATAACAAATTAAGACCAGACATACAGTGACAACAATGAATTATTTCACAGGTGACAGTTATCAGTCATATCCCCCAATTTTCCTTTGTCACCTCTTACAACATGCCTAGTAAGAAGACAGTAGCCATACACTTTCCACTCTGAACTAGAAGTCTAGGCCTCAGAAATTAGTACTCACGTGTAAAACAGGTAATGAAGTCCTACTGAATGATGACTAAAACACTACACACTATCACTAACGGATGTAAATATGATACATATAACAAAACAAAACACAGAATATAATCTACAGATGACAGTACACAGGACAAAGTCGACGTTTCGGACCAATAGGCCTTTTTCAAGACACGGACATAACATACAAACATAAAAAAACCACAAGTAAAAATGAATGCTATCCGAGTGAAATGTGGTACTAAGATAGATCTATCTTAGTACCACATTTCACTCGGATAGCATTCATTTTTACTTGTGGTTTTTTTATGTTTGTATGTTATGTCCGTGTCTTGAAAAAGGCCTATTGGTCCGAAACATCGACTTTGTCCTGTGTACTGTCATCTGTAGATTATATTCTGTGTTTTGTTTTGTTATATGTATCATATTTACATCCGTTAGTGATAGTGTGTAGTGTTTTAGTCATCATTCAGTAGGACTTCATTACCTGTTTTACACGTGAGTACTATTTTCCATTATGTTCTACTAGCAGTACCACCTTCTATGGCCTCAGAAATTACAGATGTAAAGAGGAGAACATTGTTTAGTGCAGCATATTATATTCATATGATATTGTCAGTCACTGCTGTCTGTAGACAAAACATGTCACATGCATACAAGTGGTGCTTGTAGGGTTAAATTCCTCCCCCCACCTCAAGAAAATAGAATATGACATTTAGTACTAAGAAACAAGTAAAAAAGAGGACAACCAATTTCCCCCCCTCCCCAGTATATTGTTTTTTTTTCTCCATAAATAAGCACTATAAAAAACCTAATGTGAAGTGGAAAGTTGTATTTATAAATTAAGACTCTTCACCCCCCTCCCCCCGAGTTTCCTTGGCAAACTGATATATACAAAAACAAGCTAGCACACTAGGGAGAAGTAATGATAGTCAAATATGTAACACAGTGACAATGTAGTTGTAGTTAGGCATATGCTAAATGAGTTCATATGTAGAGAGCTGATACAGAAACATTAACATAGTGCTATGATCATATTACTGTCTGGCAAGTTAAAAAGTTCTGATTCTAGCCTGCATTTTCTACTGTTATTGTACTGCTAGACTTAGGTCCATATACTATAAGCCTACATGTATAACACTCGATCTGATAACTATGACGGTTATATTTACACAGTAGTTAAGAGTGTGTACTATGCATGCTATGTGTGTATCACTTAGTAATTTGTTAATTTAATGAACTATCTATCAATCTTATTCTATGTTCTAGTAAATTAAAATTGTCGATTCTGCGTGCTAATAATACCCCAATGATGTGCAAGAGAACGTTAGTGGTCTATATTTTATTTATAGGGCCTAGGCCCTATATAATATATTATAGTACTGTTAGTTCTTACAGTATGTACTAAGTAGACCTACTCGGATGGTAAGAACTAGGTCTAGAGTGGACTATCACTAGGTCTGGAACCCCAACAAAACAGGTTCGACAGTAGTCGACCTGGCCCTATTGTTTATTAAGAGTACTTCGGAGAAAATGTGACTGAAAACTATTTTTGAAATTCTAATAAACAACAAATGTTGATACTATTTTGACTATCAAACACAAACATTACATAGGAAATTTATAGATAAGCAGACAAGGACAGTAAAAACACATTTTATAAATATCAACAAACCTCAGTTTTCGTGATTCGATGTTTAGCAAGTTTCACAACAGCAAAGTTTCCCTTGCCTATAGTCCGTTCAATATCATAAAATCCAACTCGTATTTGCCCTTTAGGCCTATCCGCCATGACCATTGTTTATGGTTTCGTTTCAGTTAGGCATATAAAATGTATGAGCCCATATTTCAACCGTGTAAGGCCTCTGAAATTACTCCAAACACCGGACATTTTCTTCGCGTCTGCCTTCCCCGCTTGGCGCTTACGACTCGCGATGACGTCATTACTGACGTCAGGCTCACCTTATACCTATTATTATCTGATTCGAAGGCGGAGTTTCGAACTCGACCGTTGCTAAGAAGCGTGACGCAAGTGTTCTCTATGAAAGCCACTGAACCCTACTAGATAGCAGCTGTAACAATGAACGTACGAGACACAAAAACATGCATCTGGCGCTTTCAGTCTATCGCTTGTCACAAACGCGTGCTAGTTACTTTAACATTGATGACTCACTTGTGGTAGCGTTTGACAATCTTGTTATTCGTTTCTTCTTTCTCAAACTCCTGTAGGTTGTCATTCGGGAGAAGAAATGTTGTTTACAACAACTGTGATATCTGTAATCGGGGATCTTTATTGTGCCAACGAAACATGGGGGAAAGAAGTCAAGAAAAATATACAAAATATTGGGGACACCTGTGATAAGTTGACGTCAACAATACAGTTTTGCATACTATGATTGAATTGTAGGTTACTGATCCAGCGATCTTTGAACACTAGATGTTTTTATCTGCATAAATATTTATTATGGGATGTCTATAAATTACGTCAACAATTTTCTGCACGTATTTGAACCGCCCCCTCTAAACCCTTCCCGTGTCAATAGCTGTCAAAATTTTTGGGATCACAGACCACGCTTAATAGTGTAAATAATTTATCCCTTCCCGAATACAACTTTTTTTCCGCACAAAAAGTATTCTACAAATTTTATTTTACTTTACATTTTCATAAACAGGCTTCAAATTATACACTTTCTTTCTATATATCTACATATTTATATATATGTATATATCTGCCACCAATTTTGCATGCTACGTGTGCTAAACATAATGTTATATTTTATTAAAAGGAAGGGGAAAGGTAAAAAACCTTTCAAACACCACCACACACACACACACACACACACCGTTTCTGCAGATTTGTTGCATTTGGAAATTGCTTACATCCCGCAGGTTTATTCAAGATATTAATTTACAGAAACTGACAAATCCCTTCCAGTATTTATATTAAATGTTGTCTACGCCTCTGTCCGTGTCTCTCAATTAATTGATAACACATGTCTGTACCGTTTACTTTGCTTCTACGTTTAAAAGTCTACTTTCTGATTTGACGTATCTAACTTTGTTTAATAATCCTTTCTCAAGTTGTAATACGAGAAGAAAAATCTTCAATAACACGTGTGATTTTATCTGGCCATACATCAGATTTCTCAAATATAGTAATAACATCGTTTCTGTATGATAACTGTGCATCTCTCCTTCGGGGATACTCTCTTTCTGAGATCAGATTTAATTAAGGTTTTCATTTTTCTTAATTTTCTTCTGTGCTCATTCTCAAACTTCTGCAGATTATCAGAATGTAGTCCAGAGAAATTAATGCGCTGTGATATGGTTTGCCGCTTAACTGCCTTGTATGCGTTTTTCGAACTGACAAATCCAATTTCAGCATAGCGTATAAGTATTGCGTAGCAAGGAGGGGCGGGGAAGACTCTGCACTATTGCATCCCGTTCACAAACTTAAGTTCTTATTGGGGAGCGCAGAAATCATAGAAAATCATCGGCATGTCATGCAGGATGAGCTACTTTGTTAGTGTCCCCTCGGGCGACATGTACAATAGATGCGATACTATAATTGTGGCCACTTTGAAACTTTATGAGACAGGACAGCAAACTCTATCCCCTAAACTTCCTTAGTCGCCTCTTACATGTAACAATCCTTGAAAGATACAAAGCTTTGCAATGGGTCTGCTCACAGACTGTCTGCGAGCATGCCTGTATACTCAGTGACTCCATGAACATGAGTGTGAAAGTTCAGACGGGGTACGTTCGATGAACAGTGGCTGGATGCAGTGAATAATTCCTGTGTGCGTACAGTGACTTTTATTTTTGTGCCGGGACACGCGGGAGTCGGGGGGTAATGAAAGAGCAGATAGGTTAGCCGCCCACGCTGCTACTACGGCTGTTGGTGGAGCGATGGATCTGGCAGACATTTTGAATGCTCTACTGGAAAACGCATGAACAAATGACTGTGAAGTGACGATGACTCTTGTTCCATGAATAGAATAAAGGAACTTGGTTTGAAATGTGGTGTCGCTAGAAAGGAGAGTTTTCGTGGGCGAAAAATAATGATAGTCAATCAACAACGTACTGGAACTGTCAGTCAACATGTAATAGCGAATACACTCAAGGAAAGATCTGAGCACCTATGGACTTGTCCGGAGTGCAATGACGATGATCTATCGACTAACTAACTAACTTGAAAGATAAGTGTCATTATTCAATGCTCCTTTTTTGGACCGCCACAACTCATGGGGGACCCATGGTTTAAATCAAGCCGTTCATCAGATGTAGGTCATGTGTGCAGAGTACTCACAGTCAATCATCTTGGCTATTTCGACATTTCTCTGGCTGGCGACACAAAGATGCCAATGAAAAGCTTCGGCCAAGATGAATGATGTTGTCGATAAAACCCCTCCTAGCGATATTTGCAGTAAGGTCATCAAATTTCTCGTCAAACAGTAAAATGTACACACGAAAATGGACAAATGACCATTTTGAAACAATTTTTGGGCACAACTGCTTAAGGTATTCATATCAGTGACCCTAGGTATGCTTATTATGTGCATTATGTTTATCTATCTATCTATCTATCTATCTATCTATCTATCTATCTATCTATCTATCTATCTATCTATCTATCTATCTATCTATCTATCTATCTATCTATCTATCTATCTATCTATCTATCTATCTATCTATCTATCTATCTATCTATCTATCTATCTATCTATATATCTATCTACCTATCTATCTATCTATCCATCCATCCATCCATCCATCCATCCATCCATCCATCCATCCATCCATCCATCCATCCATCCATCCATCCATCCATCATCTATCTATCTATCTATCTATCTATCTATCTATCTATCTATCTATCTATCTATCTATCTATCTATCTATCTATCTATCTATCTATCTATCTATCTATCTATCTATCTATCTATCTATCTATCTATCTATCTATCTATCTATCTATCTATCTATCTATCTATCTATCTATCTATCTATCTATCTATCTATCTATCTATCTATCTATCTATCTATCTATCTATCTATCTATCTATCTATCTATCTATCTATCTATCTATCTATCTATCTATCTATCTATCTATCTATCTATCTATCTATCTATCTATCTATCTATCTATCTATCTATCTATCTATCTATCTATCTATCTATCTATCTATCTATCTATCTATCTATCTATCTATCTATCTATCTATCTATCTATCTATCTATCTATCTATCTATCTATCTATCTATCTATCTATCTATCTATCTATCTATCTATCTATCTATCTATCTATCTATCTATCTATCTATCTATCTATCTATCTATCTATCTATCTATCTATCTATCTATCTATCTATCTATCCGTCTGTCAGTCCGTCCGTCCGTCCGTCTGTCTGTCTGTGTCTGCTTGTCTGATTGGCTACCTATATGTTGTCTATTCTCATTTTTAGCTATTTGTCACACGATTTAAGTTAATGACTATTAGTTTTTGGACTGGCACTTTTGGTCGCTTGGTATGAAATAATACAGTGACTTCCCAGAACTTTGGTGTTTCCTTTAACTACTTTATTCTCTCTCTCCTCCCTCTCTCTCTCTCCCTCTCTGCCTCTTGAAGTTTTCATTCTCATGTTGTATGCTCTTGCTATTGGACAATATGGGTTTCTAATTTCCGTCAAGTTCTTGCAAAAATATCTAGAACATGTTTGTGTGAACTCTCAAATCTCATATCACCTCTTAGTTTTAGTGATTGTCAGTCGTGTCTAAGTGAAACTTTCTAAATACCTGTGTTTAAATAAGTACTATTGGTTTTCTTGACCTGTTGTAGTTTAATCCGTCAACGAACACTTAAATTATCATAATATCAGAATTAAAACATCCTGGAATTAATGATACTGTAATAAATCGTACGGCAGAGGGTGGAAGAAAATGAAGTTGCTAGATGAAGTCGCCTTTAAGGACTGCAATAAATATAAAGTAATACTTCGTGAAACGTAACAATAATTGTACTTACGAAAAACACAGGTTTTTAGAACGTCCAACTAAAAACGACACGACGGACCATCACTAAAACTAGGGAGTAACGACACTTACCTTTCAAGGATTGTTACATGTAAGAGACAACTAAGGAAGATTAGGGGATAGAGTTTGCTGTCCTGTAACTTAAGGACTGCACAGGGTGTAAAGTTTCCAAACTCATCATCATGTTTAAGGATATAAATGCGTGGAGATCGTTCTACACTAAATGTTTCAATGTGATACCTTGGCCGGTTATGAGTTCTATTATTATTGTTGTTATTATTAATAAAATGTTACAATTATAACATTTGAAATTGTTTAATATATTTGTGTTCGTGATCTACCTTTCAATTTGAATCCATGTACGACTAATATACTGTTTAAAAACAAACAAACAATAACAACATTTCTTGACTCAATTTTAGAAATTATATTCGCTTATTGAACATTATTCAACATCTTGACTAAGTCCACCTGGTCATTATCTTCTTGTGGTTACCCGAATTGTACTCACCTCATTATTCGTGAGGTCATGAAAGAGGTATAAGGTCAAAACAACATTTTTGGCAATAACTCGTGGCTGGTTCATGAGAATCCCGTGAAACTTGCTGAAAACATAACTCTCTGACCATATTATTGAATGCATATACAACATTGTACTAACATCAAGTGCCTTTAACAGACTGTCTATTATCTGGAGATCAAAGTCAATCAGCACACGCACGAAAAAAGAACAATACTTAGAGAAAGTAAAACAATCAACATCCATACTATTCAAGAACTGCACAGAATAGCTTTGAACAGACAGAATTGGAGAGATCTGATCTCTGCCCTATGCGCTAACTTCAGCGCAAAAGGAAAATAAATGGATGACTACACGATTGGCGGTCCTCGAATAAATTCAGTTGAGAATTATATACGCAAATATGGATCATCTCACTACAGAACAGCGATACATCATCATTGGATGCTTACAGACTGGACAATCACAAGATGTAGTGACCAGACAATTTAATGTGGTTAGAAGCACCATTAGTCACATTTACAGGCAATTTTCAACGAACTTGCTCAGTCGCAGACCGGCCACCCAGTGGACGATCCAAATTCACAACACCTGCCAAATACCACTTCCTGCGGCTTCCTCACCTCTGGAATCGATTTGCATTTGCATCCTCTACAGTCCAGTTAATGGTAGCAGCTCGTCTAATTTCAGAGTAAACGGTCAAGTACCGGCTTCACGACTCTAATCTTTGGACTATAACACCATACAGATGTCCTGTTCTTACAGATCGGCATCATCAGAACCGACTACAGTGGACGAATCAGCATCTTCAATAATCGTTGGGAATGACTGGAGACGGGTTTAGTTTAGTGATGAATTTTTTGTGTGTGCTCCAGCGACACGATGGACGGAGAAGAGTTTGTGTGCACTAATTAACTAACTAGATAACTAACTTATTAACTAATTTAATAAATAATTAGATAACTAACTAGCCAACTAACTTACTAACTAATTAAATAGCAGTAAATAACTAACTAGCTAACTAACTAACTAACTAACTAACTAGCTAGCTAACTAAATAATAGCGATAATTAACTAACTAATTATTCGTAGCTAACTAGCTAACTAATTTCCTAATTAATTAACTGGCGGTATATAACTAACTAGCTAATTAACTAAATAACTAGCTAGATGACTAAATAATAGCGAGAATTAACTAACTAAATATATAGCTAACTAGTTAACTAGATAATTAACTAACTACCAGTCACTAACTAACAACTAACTAGATAAATAATTAACTAACTAGATAATTAACTAACTCACTAGATAGCTAACTAACTAACTAACTAACAAGATATCAAACTAGCTAACTAACTAGAAAACTAGATATTGTCTGCCCACATATTGTTAATCACCGTTGGATTAAAAATTATAAGAAATTATCTATTTGATCGCAAAGATCTTTGGAATGCAACTTCTGATTCACGACGACGTTATACGCAATTTGTCTTTCTAAAAATGTTAATAGTTTAACACGTTTCCACTCTAGCTTATATACACACGCACCTCTCTAAATTGCATAGTATATATGATATTTTACAGTATCCATCCGAGTCTACCGACAGAAGATAATTCTCTAAATCATTGGTCGGCAACCTTTTGCTAACTGTGTGCCAACTTGAGGTTTCAAATTATTCAGAGTGCCAACATCACATATAATTTTATACAAGTAGAGACCAATATTCTTATTTTACCATATATTTTATTTTTATATTTCAATTAATTAATAAATAGTGATATTCAATAATATGTAAAGAAATAGAGTTACTTGAAAGATTTTTATAAAAAACATTTTTATTATTAATGGGAGCCGTGTCCTTGCATACTTTGTCACTTTGAGTTTGACACAATTTTCTGAATGTTCAGGCGTTAGACGACTACGCTGTGGATTTAACACTGCTTTCATGTGAGAGAAAATTTGCTCACAGGAATAGGTTGAGCCAAAAGCTGAAAGAAGAGCA
Organism: Meghimatium bilineatum; assembly: GCA_034231615.1. Taxonomy (NCBI): domain Eukaryota; kingdom Metazoa; phylum Mollusca; class Gastropoda; order Stylommatophora; family Philomycidae; genus Meghimatium; species Meghimatium bilineatum. The sequence goes on from CM067304.1 coordinate 64,150,663, forward strand.
CAAGCAGTTTTCTTCAAACAGATGTCATAATTTGGAAGGGGTGTCCAACAGCTGAGAATAGCTGCAGACTTTTCTAGATTTTCATTTTCAAAAGACTTCCGTAGTTAAAAAAATTCTGATGTCCATAATTCTGAAGATCTGAAGTCAATCTGTTGTATTTCAAAGTCATCAATATCCATCCAACTAAATAGTTCCAACTGGGTAGTTTCCAAATCACTTATATCAGTCTTAATGAGATACGAAAATAAGAATCCATGAATGTGGAAGTTATTACTTCGTTTATCAAATTCTGCTTTAAGTGCTTCAATGTACTCTTGAAGCTCATCTACATTTACTTCAAATTGATTTTCAACTTTATACAGGAAACGTGAAGAGTCTGCGTGCCATTTTAAATTGCTTGGCGTGCCAAGTGTGCCACGCGTGCCATAGGTTGCCAACCCCTGGTCTAAATAATCGGAAAACATTGTCATTGGTGACATTTCGTTTATATTTTATGGGATTTTCATTTGCTGTAACGGAAAGAATAAATATATTGACCGATGCAAAAGAAATTCAGTACGTCACCATTATAGCGTGTTCCCTATCTACAGGCAGGGCTATGTTGTCGTATGACACAGATTTTGTTTTAATAATAACTAGAAACTTTCATTTCTTGTTTCGCACGGAATATCGCTCTTTTTTTCAGAATTGGAACACGATGTCCTGAGTGCAATTTGTTTTATTTGAAATATCAATACAAATTGACGTCATACGTCACACATGTTGACACATTGACATATTCATTAGTCACTCCAACGTGTTGCCAACATAGTGACCAATAGAAATTGCGGAAATAATCAGCTGGACCAACAAAAGTTATGAAATAAGTACATTGAATCTCTGACAACAATATGTTTACTGTAATATCTAAAATGTGACCATTCCTATGTGTAATGGAACAAAAACTTCAAAGAATTTCAACGATATGCACAATCCAGAGCAGTTATGGACTAAATTATAACATAATTGCATTGGATAAAATTTAATATTGCATACGAGAGATTTCTTCGATCCAACAGAAGGTTTCTGAGATATTCGCTTGAAAAAAATGTGATTGAAAATTCATAAACGAACTATAACTAACATATCAAAGTTCTGTTTTTCTAGTATTTTATTCTTCGTGTTATGTAATAGTGAGTCCGTACAAGTGAAATAATCAGTGCGCAGGGTGGTGTACTGGCGAACAGTAAAATAATCAGTGCGCAGGGTGGTGTACTAGCGAACAGTAAAATAATCAGTGCGCAGGGTGGTGTACTGGCGAACAGTAAAATAATCAGTGCGCAGGGTGGTGTACTGGCGAACAGTAAAATAATCAGTGCGCACTGTGATGTACCAGCGAACAGTAAAACAATCAGTGCGCACTGTGGTGTACTGACCAACGTCAACAAAGTCTCTGTACTCTGTCTTCTCTGCCAAAAGTCAGTCGTCTGAGTACACCCCATCTATGTCTATCATCATCTCTGCCTCAAGGTTGCAGAAACGTTATCTCTTGCTATAGTCACTTACCTCTTATTATGTTGGGCACTGAGACTCGTGAGGTTTTCGGAGATGTTTTCTTAATTGCCTCCAGACGTCACCGCAATCATCAGGATCTTTTGGTCCACGGCAGATCCAAGGTGGACACTGTCACCATAGGTCTACATCACATGTACTTGTTGCACCTATGAATTTTGTGTCTGTAATAGTAGGGTTAACCCCCCCCCCCCCCCCCACCTTCTTAGATATCTATATCTATACGCTGTGGTCCTTGTTTGCCCTGCGGCGTCAAGGGTGGAAGAGTTCTCTGGAGATGACCTTCTTGTGTGCTGTTTGTAAGCTTGTTCCTGTGGCTTCTTTGATTTCTGTGATCCATCTTTTACATGGTCTGCCTCTGGATTTATAGCCGTTATGTCTATGTGTCATGGCCTTTTGTGGCATACTATCTGTCGGTAGTCTGGAAGCGTGTGAAAACCACTTGATCTGTTGTCTTTTGATGTGTTCCAATACACACCTTCACCATCCGTGATAATTTCACTTGCAATTCCAGGAATGTTATTTAAGAGATCATTTGTAAGTGCTACCACATCAGATATATAGGAGAAACTGGCCACTGATTTTGGAGAGTTGCGTCTGGTACTACCTATACAACATTATTAATGATGGCATGATACCGGTAGCAGCCCACTTCAATTACTTTAGTCTAAGTGGTACCCTTGACATATTTATCACTGGTATTCCATGATGCACATCGGACCATATTAGCTGCTTCATGTTGGAGAACCGCTTTATCAACACTACGGGAACTACAGAACCACAAGCAATTAGCCAACGCCACAGAGTTTCTTGATACCTCGATCTATATCTCCGTTCCTTCTCGCACTATTTTATCCTTTTCCCCTCTCCTACTTCCTATTTTTCGGTCATTTGGTATATGTCTCTAGGGGTTACAACTTCTGACCCATGTCGAATGTCATGTGCCACGAGTTGCCGTATTTACATTCCGGTCTTATTTCCGAATTCCTTTTCTCCAGTTATCACGCGTCTGATAGTCAACCTCTGATTCAGATAAAGACATTTATTCTATTTTATTTTACTATTACTACTTATAATTGTGTTTTTCCTTTTGTATTTTCCTTTTGTATTGTACCATTTCTACATGAAATCCCTCACATTCCCTTCGTTTTCACCTCTCTTAGTCTTTTTGTTGCATTCTTGACCTGCCAGCTTCACGTCTAACATGTAGTCTTCGCTTGATTTCGTGATTTATATTCTCTGTTTGTTCATCCCTATCTTGATAAAGACCTTTTTTGTCGAAACGTCGATTCTGTGCATCGTTTCCTCGGGAACTGCTATTTAACATTTTTCTATATCTTTTTTCCCTATATTTACTCCCCTATACGAGATACCCATATTCTCAAGGTGCAGTAATTCTATTTATTACTTTCTTATACCTTTTCTTCTTCTTCAGCGTACATTCTCAAACTCCTGCTGAATTACTCTTGTAGCAAGACTATGGTCCTACTAGATTTCCAGCAGTATGTAGTCCAGAGAATGGAAAATGCGTTGTGTCGGCGTTTATTTGCACCAATGGCCCGACATATCCGTCTCCGGTGGACTGCCCTATACGAGATACCTATATTCTCAAAGTGCAGTAATTTTATTCATATTTTCCTAAACGAGATACCTAAATGTTCAAGGTTGCGGTAATTCTATTACTTGCTCTTCAAGACGGGGCACCATGTTTGTAGCAATTTTCATGATTATAGCAATTTTCATGATTGTAGCAATTTTCATAATTGTAGCCCTTTTTCATTGCTATGTATAATCAGAATTTCCAAACATGAGAAACATTCTGTGGAATGGAGTAATATCAATGTATATGCGAGTTCGAGTACTGGGATATTATATACAAATAATTCTTTCATTAAGGATGTGAAGTCAGTTGGAGGCTTCTTAGGTTTTATGAGCAGCATGATGACTCAAAATCTTAAAAAGTGTAGAGGATGGATTTCACTGTACTTTGGTTACACCATATGTACTCCCTCCCCCTCTAGGAAACGGCACTCTGCTAGCCGAGACTACCACTCATAGCATGTACTCCATAGCTTCTAGCAATTCCCCAGGGATCTAAAATAAAATCCACTTTTGAACAAAACGACACTGACTGGATTTAAACTCACAACCTGTTGAAAACAATGCGAGTGTCTTAACCACTTCGACAAGGAGATCACCTGATTTCCACGGACATCGAAGAAAACTAATGTATAAGCCATTAGAGATTCTGGAGTAAAAAGACAAATTATATCAACAATTAGAAGCAGTCATGATTTTTAGGGCATATGCTGAGAAGAGCAAAAATTGAACATTTAGTAACCACAGATCAATGGAAGAAGAGAGAGGAAAACGATCATTTAGTAACCACAGATCAATGGGAAAAGAGACAGGAAAACGAGCATTTAGTAACCACAGATCAATGGGAAAAGAGTCAGAGTAAAACGAGCACTTAGTAACCACAGATCAATGGGAAAAGAGACAGGACAACGAGCACTTAGTAACCACAGATCAATGGGAAAAGAGACAGGAAAACGAGCATTTAGTAACCACAGATCAATGGGAAAAGAGTCAGAGTAAAACGAGCACTTATTAACCACAGATCAATGGGAAAAGAGAAATAGGAAAACTTCAACATTTAGTAACCGCTGGAGAGATCAATGTGAGAAGAAACAGAGGAAAACAAATAGAAACGGTGGGTTATCACTGCGGCATGTGAAAATGTCACCAACTGAATTTATTAACAACGCAAGAGGCAGACAATTGTGGAGAAACATGATCGCCTCGCCACTCGGCATGACACATGATTGATTTATATACACGTATATATGTGTGTGTATGGCTAAAAGTGAGTGTGTGCATATGCATGGAATATTGTAAAATGTAGGTTTTCGAAACATTAAAATAATAACTCCACACACCAGCTATCAATGTTGCAAGACATTCACATCTTTTCAGGAAAACGTCAGCTGGTATTTCAAGAAATATTTTGTTGCTGTACTTTTTCGTGAATTACTTCAATGACTCATCTCATCACCCGATCAGTATTAAAATCGATTACACAAACGGCCACATGGGTCGAAGTTCATTCCCGATTTACGTCAAATGACGCAGTTTCTAGCTGGCTTCATGGTAAAAGCGTTTCCATCTGATTTGACAATTTACAAAATGGCGGTTTGTGTTGACGTCATTGCTCTTATAAGACCCTGTCAGATTTTTGGAAGAAATGCCTGATTGCTAGCACGAGGGTTGTAAAAAAAAAACCCACAAAAAAAACAAATTTGCCGTAGCTATTAGGTTGAAGTAAAACCGTTTAAAAAAAAAAATTATGAGTCGACTGTGAATTTTCGGCTACAGTAAACTAATAAAAATGATTTACGACGTAAATCTGTTTTCCATTATACCACAGTAAAATAACTATGACAATAGCAGATAGTACAGGAATGTATGTGCGTATAAGCGAATTCCTGTAATCTATAATTGCATTGCTTTGAGTTTTACGAATACATTCACATTATAACTTTAATATACAGGTAAAGTTAACTTTACAAACTAGCGCCTAAATAATATGATGACTATCGAATCGACGTTTCGACAAATTATCTTTTTATAGTACATTAAATGTTTGTGTGACTGTTTCGATCTCAGGAAAGAATAAGCAATTGAGCTATTTTAACCTTTTTTTCATTTTTGGATTTGAGAGAATGGGGTTTTCTCTAGATCTATATTAGATACACTGAATAACTTTCATCGCTCAGATATATGGAATGCTAATAATTATGACGATAATGATGATGATGCTGATGAGGATGAAATAATCCATTTACTGTGATCAGACAGCTTTGATCAGATAGCTTTGATCAGATAGCTTTGATCAGATAGCTCTGGACACCCAAATCCTTCATGACGTTCTCCGGTCTTACCAATGACATCTCAGACAAATTAGTTTACTTCATTATTATTCTAGAAGTGGATATGACCATATAGCCAGACGTTTCTTCCAGTAAAAATCCCTCCAACATTCATCTTCTCTATTATATGTTTCATGTTGTATGTCTTGTTGTTATATGTTTCATGTTGTATGTCTTGTTATTATATGTTTCATGTTGTATGTCTTGTTGTTATATGTTTCATGTTGTATGTCTTGTTGTTATATGTTTCATGTTGTATGACATGTTGTTATATGTTTCATGTTGTATGACATGTTGTTATATGTTTCATGTTGTATGACATGTTGTTATATGTTTCATGTTGTATGACATGTTGTTATATGTTTCATTTTGTATGTCCTGTTGTTATATGTTTCATGTTGTATGTCCTGATGTTATATGTTTCATGTTGTATGCCCTGTTGTTAATTGTTTCATGTTGTATGTGTTCTGTTGTTACGTTTCATGTTGTGTATGCCCTGTTGTTATATGTTTCATGTTGTATGTTCTGTTGTTATATGTTTCATGTTGTATGTCCTGTTGTTATATGTTTCATATTGTGTATGCCCTGTTATATGTTTCATGTTGTGTATGCCCTGTTGTTATATGTTTCATGTTGTATGTCCTGTTGTTATATGTTTCATGTTGTATGTCTTGTTTTTATATGTTTCATATATGTTCTGTTGCTTCTCCCAACATGAAATAAATGCCTGTCTGAGGTTTTTAATTTCATCTTCCATCAAACAATGCCCGTTGATGACGAATAAACTTTAATTCTTTTGTTACATTGTCTTAGGTGGTCAGGAATGCCGAGTGTAGCAGAACTGAAGATGCTGAGGCAAAGGGGGTGAAAGAAGAGGATGAACAAAATAAGCTGACATGTCTTGTCAACGTGCTGCTATTCCTCACTGCCTTTTCTAACCATGACTCGTTTGTCTCTTAATGTTCTGACTTCGGTCTTTATCTGTTGTCTACGTTACTTCCTCTCATGTCCATCACATATTTCTGTCACATTAAACATTGATGCGACCAGCATGGGCTCTGCCTATTCTTCTGATTGTTGGTTTCGGAGAAGGACTGCAACTTACACTGAGAAAACTGACGTACGTAGTTTGTTTAATCTGTGCATGCTGAAGCTATATAGAACCAATTTTCATGCATGGAAGTGAATCTTGGACACTTAGTAGAATAGTGAAAAATTATATTGAGGAAGCAGAGATGTGGTTTTATAGAAAAAATCTGAACACCGGACAGATAAAAAGTGTCTTGAAAAATAAGTTAATTTAAAAAGAGAGCTGCTTACCCGCATCAGAAAGATAGTCTTTTTGGACACATCCTGAGAAGAGGAAAGATGGAACACATTGTAACAACAGGAACGTTAAAGAACAGGAGAGGTAGGGGAAGATCAAGAGATAATCTACAAGGCAATTGTGCATCCGACCGTTTAGAAAGTTATGACAAACTACTGAACCTATTTACATTGCCTAGAAAAAAAATTTACTACAGCAAAAAAAAAATGCTTGTTTCGGTGAAACATTTCTGCAGAGCACCTAGTCGGGTTTATTTCTCTCAATTCCATAAATTATTTTCCGTGACCTCAATGTAGCAATTTGCGTCATGTTAAAAATCACTGAGTTAGATGTAAAAATTCTTGAGACTAACGGGAATTGAACCAGTCCGTTCTACGGCACCAAATCGCCTAGCAACAATTGCACACGCGTTCTTCCGTACTTGACTAAACGCATCTCCAATAAAAGATGCGATTTCATCAAGCTATTCAAACCGTGCACACAAAGTCACCCGAACGGACCAATCGAGACAAGGACTATTACAACAACAACAAACATCCCATACAGGTATTGAAATATCCGTAGTAACAACAAACACATAACATAATATCCGTATTATGTTATACAAGGGCCGATAGGTCTTCTTGTAAACATGGATAAGATATATAGACAATATATATATATATATTATATATATTTGATGTTCAAGATATGGCTGTCAATGTTATAGACAGGATTCATTTGTGTGCATGGTGTCCTTGTCAAGGCTAACTGTGATTTGGAAAAGCAACATCAGTGTTGGAGTGAAAATCAAACTGTATAGGTCGCTGGTGCTTTCTGTTGTGTTGTATGGTTGTGAGAGTTGGACACTCACTGCGGACATGGAGAGAAGATTACAGGCTTTCGAGTATAAATGCTACAGAAGAATTCTACGAATTTCCTATAGGGAACATAATACCAATGTGTACGTAAGAAATAAAGTAGAGATGTGTGCAGGTGTCCAGGAGCCATTCCTTTCAATAGTGAAACGACGAAAACTAGCATGGTTCGGACATGTATGCAGGCACGATTCCTTGTCAAAAACAATACTGCAGGGAACTGTCGAGGGTGGAAGAAGCAGAGGAGGACAAATAAAGACATGGACAGACAACATCAAGGAATGGACAGGGCTAGATATTTCCACACTCATCCGCATCGCTGAGGATAGAATTCGCAGGAGGACTCTGTGTGCTGAAGCATCCAATGTGGTACCCCTACGACCCTGAAGTGTTATGGGTTTATTGATATTGATTGATGGTGTGAATGGCTTGATGAAATCGCATCTTTTATTGGAGATGCTGTTAGTCAAGTACGGAAGAACGCGTGTGCAATTGTTGCTAGGCGATTTGGTGCCGTAGAACGGACTGGTTCAATTCCCGTTAGTCTCAAGAATTTTTAAAATTGTCATCTGGCTTCCTACTTAAATTTACCTGAGCTATATGTATAAAATTGTGTGTGCTAACTTATTAATTGAAGTAAAAATAACCCAGTAACCCGAAAGAGGAGCAAATACTATCAATAAATGACCAGTCACAGATGTAGTAAGAAGCGACTATACATATTTCCGGGGTTGACTGTCTAATCTAATAGAAGATTAGGTGATATAGAAGTCACTTCATATCAGTCACTTCATGTCAGTTATTCATGCCGGTCACTTCATGTCAGTCACTTCCTGTCACTCACTTCCTGTCACTCACTTCCTGTCACTCACTTCCTGTCACTCACTTCATGTTCGTCACTTCATGTCAGTAAAAAAAAGTAAAGTAACCCATAGCATTTATTAATGCCGTAGGGGTGTGAGATGTTAGCGATCTCACATTTCACAGGCTCTGCAAATGAGGGCGGTAGCCATCTCCTCTCCCTCGCAGTCTTTACTTACCGGATTAATCCGGTACCCATTTAAGGCTGGGTCGACCTGGGAGCCGTTGCAATCTGAAAACATTTGCGCTTCAACTGGGGAATGAACCCAGGACCACTCATATGCGAAGCCAGTGCGCTAACCACTGCGCTAACGGTGTTTAGTAACTTTGTGTCAGTCACTTCATGTCGGTCACTTCATTTCCGTCACTTCATGTCAGTCACTTCATTTCAGTCACTTCATGTCGGTCACTTCATATCGGTCACTTCATGTCGGTCACTTCATGTCAGATCTTCATGTCCGTCACTTATGTCGGTCACTTCATGTCGGTCACTTCATGTCGGTCACCTGATGCCAGTCCCTTCATGTGGAATGTGTTGGACTGAAAGAAGCAGCGAAACTAGTCTGGAACGTGTGACCATCTATGTAATTATTTCCCTTGTCAATGTCTATCAGGTTATGTTTATCATTTATTCATTTAAATATATACATTTAATTAAGGTTAGGGTTAGGATTAGTTATGTCCAACTGGCATCGTGTGCGATTGTGGCAAAGGGCGATGGGGCAATGGATCGCGCTGACGTTTTGAACTCCTTAAGAGATATAACACGCGAGAGTGAGACTAATGTGGATGATGATTCCTTTTCAATGGCTAGGATTAAAGATCAGGGATTGAGATGCGGTGTTGCTAGAGGTGAAAATTTTGGAGGGCGCAGAAGAATGATGGTCAACCAGCATAGGACCGGTACTGTCAGCAGAAGTGTGATGGCGGATACACTCAAGGAGAGATCGGAGCAACTATGGACGTGTCCAGTTTGCAGTGATGATGATCCGACGACTAACTAACTAACTAACTAACATAACTAATCCTAACCATAAAAATAATTTTAAAATTAATTATTGATTAATTATTGATATAATATGTAGATTAATTAATCATACAATAAGCAGCTGGTAACACGTTCCAGACAAGAACCGACGCAGCTATTGTATCCGCGCTGTAAATCACTACACAATATATTGTTTTCACTGGACTACTTACACCCTGTTTGTAGTATATCCTATTCAGGATTTAGCCATTAACTCAGCATTTTTTGGCTGTAGTGATTTTTTAGGCAATTTAAATACGTTCAGTGGTTTGCCATTTCGTACTGTACGGTACGGATGCACACTTGTCTGTAGAATTGCCCTCAGTCGCACTCAGATTCTTCACAGAGTATTCAGTCTTTAAGAGTCGTCTGTAGTTATCCGCACAACGGTTTTGTTAGAGACATCCTTCTTGAGATGATGTTTATTTAATGTGCTTAAGGTTACAGATTTACACGCATTTATTTTATCGGTAACTCGTACTATCTCTCAAAGGCATTCAGAATATCAGCTCGATTCTTTCCTTGTCCAATTCGAACGTGGTACCTAGGCCGTCTCAGACTCGCTCTGTACCACCCGCCACAGAGCCGGACTACATCTTGTCAAACGGAAAAATGTGAGAACTAAGGAAAGCAAACAAGAACTACAGTAATCAGGGCCTGCAACTATGTTAACAGAGAGAAATAGTCCTAAATGTAGAGTTTCATCCCCTGTTATAAATAATCATGACCTCTCCTCATTGAAACAGCTAAAATAAAAAGTTAACGGAGAAAAAGGTGCATGAATGAATGTTGTCTGTCGTTCGTTCCCAAGTTTTCAAGCGCCTACTGGATGTCTCTTATAATATGACAATGGACAATAAGTGAGAGACGTTCGATAAGTACGAACGATGATGCTCTTGTTGTCTACTTACAATTATTTGGCGGATGGTTCCCATGAGCTACCTATAATACTATTCGATCTGGAACAAATTCACAAACGTGCACGTTAACTATGAAGACATTAAGTGGAAGTGTAACCACGTAAACTTGCATAGGTTTGCAGATGTGATGAGACAAGATCTAATTTCTAAAACTATTCTGCAGGGAACAGTAGAGGGTGAAAGGAGAAGAAGGGACTCACAGACAATTTTGGTTTGATAACATTCACGGAATTATCTGGACATAATGTTCTCACACTCAGAGAAAAATGGTGGGTAACAGGAATTTGCTTGCATGACTATTTGTCCTGCACTCTATAACGTGGAATCAATTATCTCTACAGTTCATGATTGATACATGACCAGGCTCCAATGTAGACCTCTCAACATAATGAAATCACGCCTTCATTCGTGACGTTTTTTTTTATTATTGTCGTGATTTTTGTTAGTCACTATTTATATACTTGGTATCGCATACCAAAAAAAAATCAAAGGCAAAAGGGGGGGGGGGCGACCAAAAAATGCAAGGAAATAATAAAAAATTGTCCCTTCATGTTATGTTTACTTTATTTTGCGAGGTAGTATAGGAGTGACGAGAGGAAGTATTGTAGTGACGAGAGGAATTATAGTAGTGACGAAAGGAAATATGGTAGTAACGAGAGGAAATATTCTAGTACGAAAGGAAATATGGTAGTGAGGAGAGGAAGTATGGTAGTGACGAGAGAAAGTATTGTAGTGACGAGTGGAAGTATGGTAGTGACAAGAGGAAGTATTGTAGTGACGAGAGGAAGTATGTTTGTGAAGAAGGTCATGCTTGATATATTGGAAATTGCGGTACTGTAATGTTAAACCATATATTGGAGCCGCGGTACTGTAATGTTAAACCATATATTGGAGCCGCGATACTGTAATGTTAAACCATATATTGGAGCCGCAGTACTGTAATGTTAAACCATATATTGGAACCGTGGTACTGTAATTTTGTTTTTTTCAGATCTCAACAGCTCTTGGGTCTACCCAGCCGTAAATGGGTACAGGATTAATCCGGAATTAAAGACTGTGAAGGAGAGGAGATGGCTACTACCGTCATTAGCCCTAATCGCTAGCATCTCACATCCCTTCGGCATTAATAAATGCTATAGGTTACTTTACTTTTTTTTTACTGTAATGTTAAACCATTCACCCGCCGACCAACAGACCCATATTTCGAATCCACTCGTTATTCCTGGTTTGGAATAAAATAGTACTCCCGTAGTTCACCCAACCTTCAGGAAGTGGGTACCAGTGTTCGTGCTCTGGGAAGATCAATGCATAGTATAATCGCTACTGAACAAATGCGGTAGGCGACGCTATACATGCGTTTTCTGGTCAACCACTGACTAGGCAGCTGAGCGCTTATGGGAAAACCATGTACTGGGAGACGTTGGTTTCTAACTCAGCTTATCTTTACTTTTAACTTATCATTTATAAGAAATGTCTATTTACAAATAATATATTCGACAACTTATATAAGAAATGTCTTTTTACAAATAATATATTCGACAACTTATATAAGAAATGTCTTTTTACAAATAATATATTCGACAACTTATATAAGAAATGTCTATTTACAAAAAATATATTCGACAACTTATATAAGAAATGTCTATTTACAAAAAATATATTCGACAACTTATATAAGAAATGTCTTTTTACAAAGAATATATTCGACAACTTATATAAGAAATGTCTATTTACAAAAAATATATTCGACAACTTATATAAGAAATGTCTTTTTACAAAGAATATATTCGACAACTTATATAAGAAATGTCTATTTACAAAAAATATATTCGACAACTTATATAAGAAATGTCTTTTTACAAAGAATATATTCGACAACTTATATAAGAAATGTCTATTTACAAAGAATATTTGCGACAACATATATGACGAAGCCTCATGGGAGTATGTTGGTAGGATGGAGTACCAGACACGGAAATTCTTCAAATGTTCGGTATACAAAGCATCCATGCACTGCTGACTAGGTGCTAACTCCGCGGGACTGGCCACATCGTCCGTATGCCAGACAAACGCTTCCAAAGAGATTATTCTATGGGGAGCTGTGCGATGGTAAACGTTCAAGCGGAGGGCAGAGAAAGCGCTTCAAGGATCAACTAAAGAACTCTCTCCAGTACTGTAGCATCGATCCTAGCTCCTGGGAAACTACAGCCGTTGATCGTTCAGCTTGGCACACCCAGATTACATCTGGCATCCCTACATTTGAAAAAGAGAGAACACTACGGGCAATTTACAAGCGACAAATAAAAAAACTCACCTACTCTGCACCCGCTGGAACACTCTACACTCATACGTACCTGCGTACACTTCAATAGAGCTTTCCTGGCATGAATATGACTCATCGGGCATCTACAAACTCACAAACCGAAACCAAATTAGACAATCACACATTTTTTTAAAATTTTATACTTATCACCACATATTTATTATTTTTCAGGCCATGCTCATCTTCGCTTGCGAAGGAGGAACACCATCACGCATCAACAATATAAGATTGACAAGGGAAGGGGGATCACTAGTACGAACAGACAGCGATACTGCATTCTATGAATGTAAGACTATGATACAAACAGCATACTATGAATGTAAGACTATGATACAAACAGAAAGTAATACTGCATACTATGAATGTAAGACTATGATACAAACAGCATACTATGAATGTAAGACTATGATACAAACAACATACTATGAATGTAAGACTATGATACAAACAGCATACTATGAATGTAAGACTATGATACAAACAGAATTTAAGAATATGTGGAAGCAGATGCACCCAGCCCGTGTTTTGTCCTGAAAGGGGAGTAAAGAATAGCAACACTATTTACCTTCCATGCATGTCGTACGAGGCGACTTAGGAGGTTATGGGATGGAGTTGGCTGTCCCATCCCATATAGGGTCAGTGACCCAAAGCCATGCTGAGGCCGGATGTGTCAGGACGACAGGCGCATATATCGCAGTCATGCTGTAAACCATGACACAACGCATTTCGTTCTCTGGACTACATCCTGTTGATCTGCAGAAGTTTGAGAACGAACGCTGAAGAAGAAGGAGAAGATGCACCCAACTGCAGAGAAAAATGATCCCCTACCATCAAATGTCATTCAAAGAAGAAACCATTATCTTCAAACTACGAATTGACCACAACAGACTGTGAAGTCGCATGTTCAAGATTCATGAGACAGACCTGTACAATTGTGGATTGAGCCCAGAGACTGCAGAACACATGTTTCATGCATGTCAACTTAATCTTCTTCTTCTTCTTCTTTCGTTCACTTGAAACATGTCTATATCTGTAATTCTGTCTCCTTAATAAAACTCAATGTCTTTTGTAGTTCATACAGTGTCCCATAGAGTTTTCATTCCAGTGTTGTTTCCTCTCGCCAATATGTCTGCCTCAGCGTGTCATGTTCAGAACACTCTTGAAGTATATGTTTGGCACTCTGTGCTGCCTGTCCACATGTACACATGGCTGTGTTGCCAATCTTGAACTTTGTATACATGTGACTGCGGAGTCGGTTGTGTCCTGTTCTGAGACGTAGAATTATAACTTGTTCTGGTCTCTTCATAATATGATAGTCATCTTGTGTTGGTGTTTGTGGCTTTCGTATTGACTTGATCATCTGTTTTTTCTGATGGTAGGTGATTAGTATATCTGGTTGGTCTTTGGCAGCACCTTCCTTAGCCAGTTGGTCTGCTTTTTCATTTCCTGGCATTCCACAGTGAGAGGGTATCCACTGCATGGTTACCCTATACTGGTAAGACAATTCGCTAAGTAGTTTTTTCAAGTCTGTTAGTTTTTCAGACTGGAGAGCTTGAAGCACTGACCTTGCATCTGTCAACTCTATCAAAAGAGACGAAGAAAATATGTCCTACTGAGTCGGAACTACTTCCAGACTTCATGGGTTCCATGGATGACCTGAAGCCAATTACATAGGTCATTGAAGCTATTGATATTGCAATCTGATAACAGACTGAAGAACGATGAAGAAGAAGACAATGATGACGTTTCTATACTGTTTCACACGACCGCTGTTCCGAGTCTTTATCTTACGTTTAAGGTATCTTCAGTTGGTAAACGACCACGAGATTCAGTGAACACGTACGACAACAGTGATCACTATCAAATCTCTTAAAGTAACAAAAACAACAGATGGGGGGGGGGGGGGGAGATGTCCATAAATTACGCCTATTAAAAAAGGTGGAGGGGGAGAGAGAAGGTCTGAAAAGGTTTGACGGTTGTTGACAAGGAGAAAGAGGTGGGTGGATGCCAAATGTTGACGTCAGTAGTGTTACTCGTAAACAACTATTAAATTGTGTGCATTAACAATTTTTCGAACCATGTGAAACAAAACATTTATTTGTTCGCACATTGTGTTTATTCTTTTTGGGGGATTTGGTTCACATAATTTAGGAGAATGATGGGAGGGTCCCTGAACTGTTGACAGCTATTCACCAGCGGGTATTGGGAAAATTGACCAAAAATTATTTTCATAAATAATTTATTGCCAGCTCCTAATCTATTTTTCATTTTTGCTCAAAAAGTTGTTGTACTGTGGGAATTAAGATTGCACGTTTACACAGAAAATTGTTGTATACACAGGGAATTAAAAATGCAAGTTTACATACGAGTAGAAAACAAAATTATTATATTTTGGGAATTAAGAATTACACAGAACACTGTTGTATTTTGGGAATTAAGAATGCAAGTTTACACATAAAATTATTGTATTTTGGGAATTAAGAATGCACGCTTACACAGAAAATTGTTGTATTAAGCAAATTAAAAATGCACGTTTACACAGAAATTTCATGATCGAAAAGTCGTATTGTTACCGAATAACAGGATTTTAAATACCTACAAAAGTTTGGTAATGCACTATAGCAGTAATCACATTACTTACATTGAGCACATTACATCTATCACTTCTGTTTTTTTTTCCTCAATCCATTTAAAAGAGACATCGCAGTTTCTGATTTCTAAGCAGACAACTAATTAGTAGACTTGTCACCGAACACGGAAGTTGTAAACAACCAGTGGCGTAGCGTCAAAAATGCTCGGCGTACCCTCCCATGATTAAACAGCTTGATTAGTCCTTATAAATTTAGTTATTTACTATAAACTATAAAGAAAGATAAAGAAGGTTCATTCTTGTTTTGAAGATGATCTGCCGGTGACGCCAAAACGATTCGGCGTAAGATTTCTTTTACATCAGCAACGTTCATATGCTGCCGAGGATCTGACGTTTGATCTTTTAATAAATATTCACTTAGGTTTTTAGACGCTGGCTTCAGACCAATTTCGCGCTTAGAAAATGGACTATGATGATTAGTTGCCAGAACTGAAATGTTCCTATCAGTTACGATGTGACGTTTTCATGACGACAATTGCGCTGTGTTTGTTCTGTGGTGTATAGACTGTGGTGTTCTGTGGTGTGCTATTCAGTTACCAACAGTGTGTTAATCAACAAGCCAATGTGTTTTGGATAATGCCTCGAAGATTTTCTATGAATGTGTTCAACGATGTTACAAGATTGTATAAAGTATATCTTTGCTAAACAACTTAATATTTTATATAAGGCTGTAAATATGTTTCTAGTGGAGAGAAAGGGGGTGATGGAAGCTACCTACCTACTTAAAAAAGTCACTAGGCGTCCCCACTCCCAAAACTTATGCTACGCCACTGTAAACAACCATCTTGATAACACAAGAAATCTGATAATGATATTAGAATCTGTACAATCCCATTCGTATCATTTACTCTCAATTATAATTGGTTCCACTATTAGTGATATATTATTGTGTTTTCTGTAACGTAGATTCAGGAGAAGATTACACGTAAACTGTACGTGTATCTTGTTGTTCATCGCAAACAGTCGTAGATCAGTCAGGTTAGTTTTCATCTGACTGAGATGCAAGGTTAGCATTTTGATTATCATATGACATATTCTTTCTATAACGTGGTCTTCCTCATGGATTTTCTGAACACCCTGCGATTCTGGGCGAGTTGATCTGCCGCAGCTAGCGACATGTTTAAGCAATCTGATATATCACTGCACCATCGTCGTCTTGGTCGCCGTCTTCCCCTGTTGCCGTTAACTCTGCCTTCCGCTATTATTTTCATGCTGTTATGTCTCTTTATACGAAAAAAAACAATAACAAAAACAAAAACAAAAAAAAACAAAAACAAAACAACCATAGCATTCTCATTAAGATCTTGTTAAGGAGACATCCCTCTTTGACGTTTATTGATCTTAACACTTCTTGATTTGTATTTAGCTGTCCATGGTATAAGTAAAATATACGTATAATCGTAAGGTATTGTGATATTCAGTATATTTTGATGATTATCTCCGGAGTGCCGTATTTGATACTCAGTGTCGTAGTTGCAACTGCGAAAAAAGTCCCCCCCCCCCCGTTTTTTATGTGAACCGCGGGAGGATTAAAAGACCTAACCACTTTTTTGTTGTCGTAAGGACATGTTATATAGACGTGTTGCGTGACACCAGGGTTCCTTTCGGCCTGGTATCTCCGATTTCAGCACTATTAATTCTTGGATAGGTCCATGGGTGCTGGATGTCAGTGATGGCCCGACCAATCTTAGTTTCCAAACTCTTTTGGATAGAGTAAGCCAAAACCACCATCACCACTTCAAGGAGTTAGCCTCGATGGACCTAACCACATTGTTTTTGTAGGATATTTGGATGTCTATTTTAAGAAGAAGCACTTGAAGGGGAAAGAGAGAGGGAGGGCTGGTTAAAAATGTTAGTACTTTCTGCCTAGCACTAAATGTTAGGGTTATATTTTTCTAAGGGAGAAAAAAAATGGGGGTAGGAGTTTAAACTATAAATCTACTATATCTACAACAGCCTTTTGGAAATAAATATTACGACGACCGCATTTTTCCTCCAGAGATTGTATATGCATCCTATTTCGTGAGACTGGATCGACTCATGAGTCGTTTAAGATTCGAAAAGAAATCTCCCAAACTAGGAATCTATCTAATGCACAGTAATAGGAATCTAGTGAGCTAATGACCATTACAAAACTACATGCACGAATATATATGAAAAAAAGTAAGGAAGATAAAAGTAAAAGGTAAAGTAAAACGGTAAAAAGTGAAAAGTAAGAAGGTAAAGGTAAACAGGTAAAAATGTAAAAGAAGGTAAAGGTAAAAGTAAGAAGGTAAATAGGTAAAGATAAAAAGTTAACAGTAAGAAGGTAAAGGTAAAAAGTGAAAAGAAAGAAGGAAAAGGTAAACAGGTAAAGTTAAAAAGTAAGAAGGTAAAGGTAAACAGGTAAAGATAAAAAGGTAAATGTAAACATGTAACGGTAACATTGGTATAGGTACGATGAGTTAGGAACTAGCACATGGTTAGTGTTCAGCTCCCTAGCTTATGGTTGACAAGAAGCCGCCTGACAAGCGTAGGCAAGTAGACTTTCCTAGTAGCGAAAGATAATTTCTCGACCTTCCATGTGCATAAACCCTGTTGTTGTTTGTTTGAGAACCTCAGGAATTACGAGTGATGAGTTCTTACTTTCTCTGTGCAGATAGTGATTTTTCTGAGCTTTCTTTCATACCCAGGAGACCAGCTTTCGGCTTAGTACAATGCCTATTGAAGGAGCCTTCTACTCAGATTGGGTCTATAATTGTATAGATGACAAGTTATACAGCTTCCATAAGAGATTCTCAATATAACGCTATGTCATCTACTAAGGTTTTCTGTTGCACGGGTAGCTTGTCTAGTGGGCTATTGGTGAGACCCACAGACCGCATGCGTATAAGCTCTGTTAACCTACTTCATTCCGGTTGGGCGAACCACCAGAGAAATTATGATATCAAATCACGAATAACGAGTGAACTATAAACCATAGTCTGCAGGTCGGCGGGAGAATGACGTAATACTACATTTATGCAGCTGCTATACATATGTAAAAATAGAAAAGAAAAAGGCTGACTGCTGCTCAATGAGAGATTGAATTAACACTACACAATCAAAGGTCCCATGTTTAAAGAGATGTGATACTCAAATCTGTTGGAAGTCGGGCGAGTGACTTAACAGTGCATTATGGTTGATCCCTTGTACAAACAGATCTGATATATGAAAATAAAAGAAGTAATTGAAAAGAGTATGACTTACAAAGCTCTGAGGTTATTGAGAACACGCCGGTAGGTTCATACTTTTCTTAGGATTATTTCAGTTATCATTTACGCAGGCGGTTACGTCTGTGGGTCTCACCAATGCCCCATTAGATAAGCCACCCATGCAATAGAAAACCTTAGTAGATGACATGCCGTTATATTGAGGCACTCTTATAAAAGCTTTGTAGCATATTATCTATACAAATATAGACCACGTCTGAGTAGATGGCTCCTTCAATAAGCATTGAACTAAGCCGAAAGCTGAAGTCTCCTGGGTATGAAAGAAAGCTCAGAAATACTACCTACTGCACATAGGAAGTAAGAGCTCTTCGTGCGCAATTACTGGGGTTCTCAATCAATCAGTTATCACAATGACTTTACTTTGATCTATTTGATATGTTACCCAGTTTATGAGACTGGGCTAAGCAGTAGTATAATAATGTCAGGAATCTGAAGTAACACTATTGGGCAGAGTGTGAAGTAAT
Organism: Meghimatium bilineatum; assembly: GCA_034231615.1. NCBI lineage: Eukaryota > Metazoa > Mollusca > Gastropoda > Stylommatophora > Philomycidae > Meghimatium > Meghimatium bilineatum. Next base: position 64,169,823 of record CM067304.1, read on the forward strand.
GATTTGAGACAAAGAGTGAAGTAATGAGTTGAGACAAAGAGTGAAGTAATGAGTTGAGGCAAAGAGTGAAGTAATGAGTTGGGGCAAAGTGCGAAGTAATGATTTGGGACAAAGTGTGAAGTAATGAGTTGAGACAAAGTGTGAAATAATGGTTTGAAACAAAGTATAAAGTAATCATTTGGGACAAAATGGAAAATAATGATTTGGGACAAAATGGGATGCAATGATTTGGGACAAAATGGGAAGTAATGCTTTGGGACAAAATGGGATGTAATGATTTGGGACAAAGTGTGAGGTAATGATGTGGGACAGAATATGAAGTAATGATTTGGAATGAAGTGTGAAGTACGCATTTAGGACAATGTGTGAAGTAATGATTTAGGACAATGTGTGAAGTAATGATTTAGCACAATGTGTGAAGTAATGATTTATGACAATGTATGAAGTAATGATTTAGGACAAAGTGTGAAGTAAAGATTTAGGACAAAATGTGAAGTAATGATTTAGGACAATGTGTGAAGTAATGAATTAGGATAATGTGTGAAGTTCTTCTTCTGCGTTCATTCTCAAACTTCTGCAGGTTATCAATATTTAGACCATATAACAGAATGCGTTCTGTCACGAGGAGGTTTCAGGATGGAATTAACTGCCCCATCGCATAGGGTCAAGTGACCCATGCTGAAATTGGTTGTGTCAGGACGAAATGCGTGGATATCGCATCTAAACTATAAACCATGATACATATCATTCCGTTCTTCGTACTAAATCCTACTGATCTGCAAGAGTTTGAGATCACAAAAGAAGAAGAACACGCATATTAAACAAAGTTGGTTTGTGAATGAGATGGATTAGTTGAATGCAATATGTGAAGGCGAAAGCGCAAAGGTCAAAGTGTGAAGGTGAAAGCGAAAAGGTCAAAGTGTGAAGCACAAATTGCCTCGTGCTGTATTGTACAAAAGTATATATTAGCAAAACCAGCATATGAAACATAAATAAAACATATTACTAATAGAACATTTTGCATGTAACAATCAAGTAACGTCTTCTGTAGAAAGAGATTCCCCTTTAGCGATATCACAATTTTCTTGCAGAGAACGACAGTTATACTCGTGACATTATTCACGTCACAACAACCCATATTCGATCTATGATCGTGATTGATTTCTTCGAAATAAACCGTTACATTCACCATTTAAAAAACATATTCTCTACCTCAGGCAGATGAACAAGTCACACATATTTATTCTTCGTGTTGAAGCCTTTTTGAAATTATTTTATAACGAATATTTAGTGTTAGATTTCTGCGTTGCTTTTCCTTACAATCGGATAGTTCAGTGGTTCTCATCTTGTTTAGCTATGTGGCCCACTATCTTGACAAATTAGCTTCCGTAGTCCTCCTAGACCTAACAAATAATTCAATTGTCCTTTAGGATTATTGCTGTTTAAGTGTATCATATAATATATGCGGATCTAAGACTAGATACATAAATAGAAAATATATGTCAGAAATCAAACACAGTAGGCCCTAACCTACAAACTTTCATCATTACTTTTTCACCTAAAGATCAAGTTGGAAATCGAAAGACAGATAATATCTACAATTTTTATACCAACACTTTGCTACCAATGCCAAACATGGTCTTTAGAAATCTCGCTGCAAAAGAAAACCGTTACATATGAAAAGAAGTGTATGAGAAAAGTTTCAATGGTTAATAAACTAGATAACATAAATAATGAAACTAGGAAAATAGTATGTAGGGACTACAAGTAAAATGGTTTGGTCACCTTATATAATCCAAGTAATAACCCAATAATAAAAGAATAACCCAAACCAAATACCGATAAGAACGTATAACAAAATAATATTGGGACATAAAGCCACTGCAGGACTATATATACGCGCTGGAGGACTTGAATAGAACGCAGTGATGATTACGTCAAGAAAGTGCTACAATGATGTTATACGTTTTTTAGGAATATACTCACCCCGAACAATATTTTAGTTTTTCATTTGCAACAGTTCTTTTGCTTGTGGCACAGTGCGTATCTGTGACGGCCAAGGTATCGGGTTCGAATCACACCGCAGGCAATTGTACATCCGGACCGTACAGAAAGCAACGGCCAAATACGGAACGTATTCATATTTCCTAGAAAATCACTAAATCCAAAATACTCTGGGTTGATGGCTACGTCCTGAGTAGGATGTAATCCTTCATATGTAAAACAACCTCGTATATCGTCAATACATAAATAAATCATGCAATTAAATGTAGAATGAAATGTGTTTTGCTATAGCTTACAACTTGGCTGAAATATCTGCGAACTGAGGATCACAAAATCCAACTTATGCATGACATTTTTTTTGGTAGGGTGACTCTAAAGTCATTGTGCACATAATGTCAAGGAGATCTGCACTAAATACTCACAGTTCTTATGAGGTAGTGTAAATGAGTAATGTAAATAAGCGCACAGAGAGATGTATAATTTTTGTTTTGATAAAGGCCGCTTGGTCGAAACGTCGATTTGTGTACGGTGTTATGCGTATCTCTAGTGATTAGCAGAATATCCTTACTTTGTTCCTGGATTTACCTGTTGGATTTCAAATTTTCACTGTATGTACATATTTGTGTCACTGGCATTGGATGAGGTAGTCAAACCCACCCTTAATACTCATTAGTCATTTTTTGTGACATGCATGGAAGGTCACAATGATACTTTAGGGTGGCTATAAAGTCACTGTGCAGTGATGTCACGTAGATTCGTACTAAATACTCACAATTCATATGGCGTAGTGTAAGTGAGTAATGTAATTAAGTGCACAATGACTGTGTAGACACCCGGTATATTTTCTTCCCCTTTGGATTTCCAAAACGGACGGAGAAATGTCAACTTAATATGCTGAGTGTGCAATTGGCGTGAATATTTTCAAAATATCTTCAAGGAATAAGTATCATTTCAGCAGGCAGGCTTTAATTCTGAAAGCCTAAGCTCGTATCCGAACATCTCCGCGTTAAAGCCAAACTAAATTTAAAAATAAAATGGACATGAATATTCTGCATCCTCATTATCGCATAAATCAATGGTTTTCAACCATTTTTGTAAGTGGTCACCTTTTTGAAACAATTTGTTTTCGAGGTCCACTTAGTGCCTCGAATGAAAGTGGTTGCCTTTTTTTAAAAATTAACAGATCACAAAGACTATACGTTTTAGCAATCATGTTATTTATCATTGCAACGGTTACCTTCTTGATAGATATGTCTGTGGCTCCTAAATTAATTTCGAATTATCCTTGGCCCAATGCATGTCTCTGTGGGATATATGTAGGACATATTTGGGACATATATTACCCTCTGTGATAACGATTACTGTACATCATTACTGGCACATACATTATTGATGTTTAGTGCCTCGCTGTGACGAAGCTGATAAACATCATCTCATATCTAACCCTAAAAAGGATCTTTGAAGCCAGCATTTAGCTTATCAATAATTGATAGAACTGCAAAAAAACTAGGATGCAAAAGTCGAGAATTGGATGCATAAGGTAGTGAAGTTTTGTGAAGTAATGGAAGCACACAATAATACACAAACAAATCGACGTATCGATTACATGGTCTTTAACAAAGACAGATAACAGCACGTTTCTAAGACGTGGAGTTGACTATATAAAAACAGCAATATAGAAATTGTAAAATGGAATTATGAGATCACTAATGAGGAATTCACACAAAGGACGAAAGAAGATATAGTGGAGGAAATAACTAAAGAAGCTCTAGTGGAGAAAATAACTAAATTAGCTCTAGTGGAGAAAATAACTAAATTAGCTCTAGTGGAAGAAATATCTAAATTAGCTCTAGTGGAAGAAATAGCTAATTTAGATCTAGCGGGAGATATAGCTAAATTAGCTCTAGTGGAGAAAATAACTAAATTAGCTCTAGTGGAGAAAATAGCTAAATTAGCTCTAGTGGAGAAAATAGCTAAATTAGCTCTAGTGGAGCAAATAGCTAAATTAGCTCTAGTGGAGAAAATAGCTAAATTAGCTCTAGTGGAGGAAATATCTAAATTAGCTCTAGTGGAAGAAATAGCTAATTTAGATCTAGCGGAAGAAATAGCTAATTTAGATCTAGTGGAAGAAATAGCTAACTTAGGTCTAGTGGAGGAAATAGCTAATTTAGATCTAGTGGAAGAAGTAGCGAAAGATGGAGGAAGCAACTGGAGAACCTCTAGTGGAGAAAGTAACTAAAGAATCTCTAGTGGAGGAAATAAGAAACTTCCATGGAGACGGATAGGGCATACATTACGACCAGCAGAAAGCATTGTAAGACATTTATTATTCTGGAACCCACATCGATGAAGGTAATGAAGAAGACCACAAATTACAGTACATGGAAGAAAGAATTAGAAGCAGAGACACAAAAGCTGGGTAGGACATGGAAAGAACTGGAAGCTATAGTTAAAGATACGAGAACATGGGGGAGGTTTCTTAAGGACACAGAAGAGAAGGCGGGATATTCATATGCTTCTAAGAGAGCTAAAAGGGTTATAAACAGATAGGGTTTCCCACCGAAGATGGATGTGTTGGATCATTGGCGCAAATAAAACTGTGACACAACGCATTTCCATTCTCTGGACTACATCCTGCTGGAAATCTAGTAGGACAATGATCCTGCTACAAGGGAGATCCAGCGGAAGTTTGAGAATGAACGCCGAAGAAGAAGATTTCACGAATGGTCACTTGCGATGGACGTATGAATGAAATCGTGCACTTTAATATAGTGGTCAAACGACGGTCAATTATACTTCTCCTTTGTCCGAGTTATTTCATTCTTCCAGTGACAACAATTCATTGAATGACATATAGCGTTTGTATTCGTCGCTTTTTATCATGACATTAAGCATGCCATTGCGATATCTGCACCTTTCGTCTTAACATATCCGGCTTCAAAATTACCTTTAGGCAACTTATTAATTAGACAGCAAGGTTCACACCGATGTCTCGTTAGTTGCCACTCACGACAAGCAAATATTATCTTAAACTCGACATTTTATGAAGATAATGAATGTCGCTAATGTCGCTCGTAGGAAACAATAAACACACGAAGGCCATCTCCAGAGAACTCTTCTACCCCTGACGCTGAAAGACAATAAAGGGTTTAGAGAATAGATAGACAGAATGAACATCTAAAATGAAATTCACTATTTTTTAATGTTGTGATTAAGTTGGAGGATCTCCAGGATCCAACAGTAGTTAAATCGTTTGCCGTGTGTTATAGAGGTTGTGAGTTCGATCCCGATTCGTCGCGAGTTGTCCACAATTTGACAGAAATATCACTTCAGCACTTTAGGCTCAAAGTAGAGTGCTATAGATGGTACTCTTGGTAGACAGCGTGCCGCATTGTTGATAGGGACTGATCACATATGGGGAAAGCCGGAGAACAATGAAAAAATCCACGTCTTTTGAGCCGATTTGTATTAAGCTATTGATTTCTCTGATCCATATATTAGAGATATCGATCACACAGACCTGATAGATCTAAATCATCGGCTTGTGTGTACTCCTAATGATGTGATGTACCGTACTCTACATTTGATAGTCTAATAAACATACTAGCTGCATCTGCAGTAAATTGATTGATCTGTGTAACAAAGGTATCATTTAACCCTGAAGATTGTCATTACATGTTCGATGTAGCGAGGTTTGCAAAGTACATGATTACTGCAAATGAAGACGCTGCTGACGTTATTGAAAGATATATTGTCAAATTTGAATTCCTGCTTTTCCTTCATCTTCTTTGTCTTCTACTCCTCCTCTTCTTCGTCCTACCCTTCTCCTTATCTTCATATCCTCCTGCTCCTGATTATCTTCCTATCATATTCTTCTTCCTACCATCATCCTTTACATCTTCATATCCTCTTTCTATTCTTCTCACTATTTTCTCCTTTACGTATCCCTATCTTCTATTCTTCTCCCTATCGTCCTCCTCCTCTTCTTCTCCCTATCTTCCTATTTGTCCTATTCTCCTCCTCACTATTTTTCTACTGTTTATTTTCCTATACACCCCTTCTACGTCTTCCTATCTCTCTCCATTTTTTCCTTTCCTTTTCTTCTCCCTATCTTATCCTATTCTTCTCCCTATCCTCCTCCTCCTCTTGGTCTCCCTATCTTTCTCATATTCGTCTCCCTACCTTCCTCCTTCTCTTCTCCCTATCGTCCTCCTCTTCTTCTACCTGTCTCCCTCTTCTTCTCTCTATCGTCCCCTTCTTCTTCGTCCTCTCCTCCTGTTCTTCTCCCTGTCGTCCTCCTCATTATCCCAATATTCTTCTCTTCTTCCTCTTCTTTTTCTTAACTTCTTATTCTCTGGCATCTTTATATTTTTTCACTCCTCTGCTTCAATCCTCCTTCTATTTTTCTATTCTCTTCTTCATGCCCTCCTTCTCGTTATCTTCCTCCTCACTCTTCGTCTTCTCCCTTTCTACTGGTTTATTTTCTTCTTCATCTTCTTGTTACCATCCTCCGCGTGTTCTTTTTCCTCCTATTAGCCTCCTTCTTCCTCTCCTCCCCTTCCTCTTTATGCATTTATTCTTACATTTCTGTTACTTATCAGACCGTAGTCCGGAGAACGGAATAGGCTATATAATGGTTTACTGCGTCGCTGCAATATCACCGTATTCCGTATGGAATAGTTAATTCAATACCAAATCTCCAAAGCTGCTTCTCCCTAAAGTCATATCAAATCACAATTGTTGCTAGTTTTTACCTCCTCTGTCAGGACAAGACAACACACGAGCAAAAGTTGTCGTCGCCAAAAATTGATTGAAAAACATGATTTCAATGTTATTTTTCTTTTTTAGTTTTACGGCAAATATATTTTCAATTTTGATTTGTATACAACAGCGTTTCTCAAACTTTTTATTGTCACTCTATCCTTACGTATATATTTATATACAACAGGCGTTTCTGAAACACTTTCTTGTCACTGTTTCTTTACGTATAGATTTTCATATAACACCACTCTCCAAGATGGAGCATAGATACGACTCCAACAATTGTATTTTCCAAAACGGGGGAAGGTGGGTTAACCTGGTAGATGTCATTTCTTTGTTTTGTGGGAATTTTTGATTATCTTTTGTTTTCATAATCACTGAATCTCGATGGTTTTATAGTCTCAATTTAACATTTATTTTCACATATTGTCATGTTGTTCTTAAGTCATAATGACTATTTTCACATATTGTTATGTTGTTCCTAAGTCATGATGACTATATTCACATATTGCTATGTTGTTCCTAAGTCAAAATGACTATATTCACATATTGTTATGTTGTTCCTAAGTCATAATGACTATTTTCACATATTGTTATGTTGTTCCTAAGTCATGATGACTATGTTCACATATTGTTATGTTGTTCCTAAGTCATGATGACTATTTTCACATATTGTTATGTTGTTCTTAAGTCATGATGACTATTTTCACATATTGTTATGTTGTTCCTAAGTCATGATGACTATTTTCACATATTGTTATGTTGTTCTTAAGTCATGATGACTATTTTCACATATTGTTATGTTGTTCCTAAGTCATGATGACTATGTTCACATATTGTTATGTTGTTCCTAAGTCATAATAACTATATTCACATATTGTTATGTTGTTCCTAAGTCAAAATGACTATATTCACATATTGTTATGTTGTTCCTAAGTCATGATGACTGTGTATTACATTCACTTAATGAAATTGGCTAGAATTATGTTCTAGACTATGAGTATGCAGATGGATAATAAGCAATATCCTTATCGAAAAGGTCATTGAGAATTTCAGACATGGGAATTCTATTAGTGCTTGATAATGTTTGACCTACCCGTGACTTTCTAGTTACTTTCCGCTGTTGAGCTGGTTCGGTTCTCATCTTTTCACAATTTTTTCTGCACTTTTTTAAAATGTTAGCGTAGAGCACCATGTAGCTCTGTCCCGTGGAGCGTTTTCCTTTGGTTCATGGACAACGATTCCCAATTAGCTAACGTGTCTTATATTTCCGATGTTCACACTAATTATATATGAATATGTTTGCTGGGAAGAATTCAAGTGAAACAATCAAATAAGAGAAGACACGAAACAGCAATATGTTTCTACAACAATAAGAAGACAGCGTTGGACTTATAACGGAAATGTAATTTGAATGAAAACAGACTGCCACTACAAACATTACAATTTGTACCAGATAGAAAAAGAAAAAGACAAAGACAAAGAGAGATTATTCGCAGAACAACTATCAAAGAGGGTATGACTATGTGTCTCAACGACATACAAGAATTACACACAGTAGCATCACATCGCTCGAACTGGAGAGTTCTGGTATCTGCCCTATACACTGTATTAGACGGTGAAGGAACATAGATAAATAGATATTTGCTGTAGCAGATACCGAAAATAGTTCATAAATTACAATGTTCATAAATAAATTGTTAAGAATATCTGTGATTGAAAATAAGTGGGGGCGTTTCGTTAATAAACAATGAAACATGATACAAAGAAATCACAATTTTCTCTTGTTACTCAGTTTCAAAAAAGCTTTCACATTTGTGGATCAAAATTCAAATTTACTATATATATATATATATATATATATATATATATATATATATATATATATATATATATATATATATATATATATATATATGGCGGACTACATGTAGGGTCTAGGCCGGACGTCTCGCCTACAGTCAAAATATGTTGATGTGCATGCATCATCTCTCGCATCCAGGTGCAACATATGCACAATTATCTCCATAGCAACACCTTCACGCTGGTAGCCCTGTTTTAACAAAGTTTGCTATGGGGGTGACCAAGTACCTGGCGGGATACCAGGGTCCCTCCTTTTTTTTCTCTTCTTACACACCACTGTTCTTGTCAAATTCCGCCGCACTTACCAAGGATCCTGAAACGGTGATGAATCTATCCTCATTGAAGCGGATCCAGGCCGTACCTACCTAAATGTTATGTGTGTATGTCCTCGCTCCCCACTAATGGGTTATATGTTTGACTTGCCTCAGTGCCTTGCTTTTGTCTCCTGTAAAACGGCCCCCATGGATGATGAAGAGATCGAGCTAGCGGACATTGCACCTTTGCCTTCATGTGGTCGTCCTCCTGGTGGCGGGGAATGCCGGAGGAGCTACCACTGCCTATGGGCCCACAAATCTGACGCACGGATGATGAACTGGTGGGCTGGTAAATGATTTGCCCCTGGCAGGACGTGACGATCCTGGATCACTGCTACACTGGAACGCCTCTCTCCGGGGACCAGAAATACATCCATAAAACTCCCATACAAAACCATGCCTTTAAGACAGCGAACGGTACACGAACTCGGGTGTCGCCTCGGTTACCAAGGCCCGCGGGAGAGCAGTGTCAAGAATGCTATCGGGAAAACTCACTACAACACAGACACATTATGCATCCTCTAACTAAACATCGCAGGATTTAGAAACAAACAATTAGAACTGACCAAGCTACTTCGGGATCTAAAAATACAAGTAGCTTCGATACAAGAAACTTTACTACCGAAAAACTCCCCCATTAATGTCACAGGATACACAGCGTATGTGTGTAAATGTTAGAGGTGTCAGGGATTAATGACATTCATCCGGAATGACATACAAGCTGAGGTTTCCAATATAGAAACCGATAACGAGACAGACCTACAAGATGTGGTAATATGAAATGCTAAAAATAATTAATATCTATAACCCCCCCCCCCCCCCCCAAGACGCACCTTAAACTAAAACTTGTCCAGACGACCGATATGAGAAAGACAATCATCGGAGGTGACATAAATGGTCACTCACCTCTATGGGGTTATACAGACAGGAACCCAACAGGAACGGCCATAGAAGAGCTTATAGACAGCTCCTCACTCATCCTACTCCAGAACGCTAATACTCCCCCAACTATACTACAGCGGGCCAGCACCGCAAGAACAAAACCAGACCTTACTATAGTATCATCTGACATTCACCCACAGTGTTCTATTAGAGTCCTAGATGATATTGGAAGCGACCATAGACCGATTCTCCTAGAAGTCTCTGGATCTGGGGAGCCAACATACAACAAAATACAGCCCACATGGAACTCTAGAAAGGCTGATTGGGAAACTTTCAGAGACCTAGTACGGCAACAGTTCCAGAAAATCGACCTAACAGAGAACATCCACAAGGTCTACAATACAATTTCTGCAACACTTCTCTCAGCTGCAACCAAAACTATCCCGCGAGGGTTCAGAAAAAAGTTCAAACCTTACTGGAATATAGAATTGAAAACTGCTGTTGAAGATAGGAAAAAAGCAAGACGTGCAGAAACACGGTGGAAAAGCCTGGCGGCTACTGTCAAACCTGTCTGTAACCAAAAGAGCAAAAAACCCAAGACCCATAAAAGACAACGGTGAAAAGCTAACGAGGGAAACAAAGAAAGCCGAAGCTTTCAACAACCATTTCGTTCATATAAACAGAAAACGACACAGAAAGAACCCCGACAATTCCATAAAGCACATCACCGCAACAAACCATGACTTCACATTCTCCGAGATAAAGTCAGCACTAAAAAAATGCGAGAAAGGTAAAGCTGCGGGCACTGATAGAATTACTAATGAGATGATCAACAATCTGTCAGACTACGAACTAACAACTATCCTTGAGCTCATCAGTAAGACTTGAAGAGAAGGCAATCTGCCAGTAGCCTGGAGAAAAGCCAACATTATACCAATCCTAAAGAAGGACAAAAACCCAAACGAAATCACCAGTTACCGACCAATATCCTTAACATCTAACTTGGGCAAAGTTTCTGAAAGAATTATCAATGATAGACTATACTGGTGGTTAGAGAGCACCAAGAACATAAACACAAATCAGTCTGGTTTCAGAAAGAACAAACAAACAATTGACCAGCTGAAACGGCTCACACAAAGACATAGGTGATGCCTATCAAGAAAAGAAAAGCGCATTGGCAACCTTCATTGACCTCAAACAAGCCTATGACAGAGTCTGGAGAACAGGATTATTCTCTAAAATGAAAATAAAAATGGGGATATTCGGAAAATTGTACAACTGGCTAAAAGGCTTCTTCCAAAACATAACAATTCAAACAACATATAATGGGAGCTCATCAAAACAAAGAATTCTGGAAGAAGGACTGCCCCAAGGATCGGCACTAAGTTGTACATTATTCCTCAGATACATAAACGATCTACCAGACGTCATCAGCTGTCAAAAATCGCTATTTGCTGATGACCTGGTTATCTGGACAAAAGGAATATACCCCAAATCCATCATTAATAACATCCACAAAAAATCTGACTACAATCTCTGCGTATTGTGAACTGTGGAAGCTGGAGATTAACAAAGAAAAAAACAATTTACATCTTGTTCATCTTAAACACCAAAGCAAAAGGGGAAAACATGGAAATAAAAATCGGCGGAATAAAAATAGCATACGAAAAATTTCCAAGATACCTCGGAGTTGAACTTGATCAGAGGCTTACAATGGAGCACCACATAGAAAAGCGGATTAAGAAAGCGACCACAAGAATAAGGCTCATAAAGCACCTTGCCTCATGCAAATGGGGAGCTGATTTGCATGCTCTGTGCCAGTTATATACTCGATATGTCCGATCAGCAATTGACTACACACTTCCTGTAGAGGCAATAACAAGCAAATGCCTCCTACAGATATTGGACAACGTCCAAAATGACGCACTTCGATTTATATGCGGTGCCATGAAAACCACCCCAACTGCTATATGTGAGATCAACACAGACATAGAACCATTGCACTTAAGAAGAGAACGAGTGGTAGTAGAGACATTTGAAAGATACATGAGAATAGAGACCACAGAATAAAATAGAAAAGTGGCCGGACAAACACAGAATACTCAAAACATCGTTCCTCAATAGCGCAAGACAAGCAAGCATAAAACACCATCTACCAACAAATAGAGAACAAAAGAAATTGATAGACATTGAACCACCCTGCAGGCAAGCAATAACCCCTACCATAAGGACTCTCTGACCCCCCGGCAGATAAGAACACTGTAACTTCATTTCTGAAAACCATTGCCATAGAAACAAATCAATACATACCCACCAGAAATACTCCAGGTATATACAGATGGATCTGCACAAAATGCTACCAAAATGCTGGATATGGAGCTGTGATAAAATACCCGAACACACCCAGAATACTACCCAAAAATGTTTGGCCCATGCAGAAATATCTGATTTAACTACACAGCAGAGATAATAGCCATTGAGACAGCTCTTAATCGAATTATTGTGGACTTTGGGAACAGAACTACTCCACCTGAAGACATAATCATCTTCTCCGACTCAAAATCAGCACTCCAAGCCTTAGAGACCAAAAAAAAAAAAAACACCCCCTCGTTGCAATATCAACAGACAAATTGATCTGCTGGCCACATCATATGGTGCAGAAGTCACCCTCCAATGGATACCTGGCCATACTGGAGTCCTTGGAAACGAAATAGCTGATAAATTAGCTAAGAGAGGTGCTGCCGCCCTCCCCCCCAGTTTTTCCCACACATCTTCCTACAAACATGCAAACAAATCATAAAAAACAACTACAGACAGGAATGGTTACAACAGTGGTCCAGCTCAAAGATTGGACTCTCACTATATGAACACCAATAGAAACCCAACCCAATAGATCCCCTGAAACAACTCGAGCGAGCAAACGAGAGTCTCACATTCCAACTAAGAACAGGTCCCGCCCCTGTTAATAAACACATGAACAGAATAAACCCATTACACGAACTAAATTGCAGACACTGCAGTGCACAAGAAGAGAAAGTTGAACACCTACTACTGCAGTGCCCAAAACTAACAGACATCCGACAAGAACTATTACCACCACTTCCAGCTATACACAACACACTCTACACAACTGCACCACAACTGAGGAAAACCTGTGCATTCGCCAGAAGAGCTATGGGCTGTCAAGAGCTTCCTGCTCACAGCGAAATGGATTGAATCATCATATATATATAATGAAGAGAATATTTATTTCAAAATATAAATGGTTGTCTGGCTCGAAATCGCAAATGTGAGTTGGCAGTTCTGATAGGTTGACTCTGGGAAAATAACAAAGTAGTAGAAAAAAAGTAACACGATTGTTGAAGGAAACAAACGGTGTATTGCAAATACATATTATGTCAACACTTTGTATGTTCGAAACTCTAATTGATCTTGTAAAATCGATTGAAATCAGCGCATTATGACGATCTTATATGTTGTAGGCTATTCAGCAACAATATAACATGGGAGGGGGTAATCATTTAACCATGACTGATTAATATATAATACCTATTGGCTAATGGAGGAACAACCTTTTAAAATGACTCATATAACTATTCCCGTGTTTTTTGTTGGCTGTCGACACAAAGCATAATCATAGTGACCAATGAAATTTACGGAAATAGTCAACGAGTCATTTTAAAATTCTGTTTTTCATTTGTCAATAGGTTTTCTAATGTCGTCAGTCTCGACTTAACGCAACCCAAATTTCTCTCCAGCTAAAATTATCTTCGTGCTAATGTTGTGATAATGTTGTAATGTGTGTATCTAAGCTTGACAATCTCCAACACTACTCAAATCAGATAGGGTTGAAAATCAACACATCAAAAACTCATATACTAGATTTTACGAGATCCAACGACAACATAGAAATTCAAAATGTTCCATTATTAAAAGTCAACAATTTTACATATTTAGGCACCAATCTAGCATTGGATGGAGACTCATCAAAAGAAATTTTACACCGTATTGCCCTTGCAGCGGGTGCTTTCAATAAACTACGCAACATATGGACGTCAAACACATTAAGAAACACCACAAAACTCAAGTTATTTAACTCCAACATCATCCCTATTCTATCATATGGGTGCGAAAGTTGGAAAGCCACAAAAGCCACAGATAAAAGACTCGACTCCTTTGAAAACAAATGCCTACGTACCATTCTGAACGTTAAGTGGAGTGACTTTAAATCTAACACTACTATAAGAGAGGAAAGCAAACAAACCTATATATCTTCCTTCATTAGACAAAGGCGTTGGACTTACATCGGCCATGTTCTCAGAATGAACAGCCTAAGAATTCCCCAGCAATCACTATATTGGGTGCCACCTGGAGTAAGAAGAAGAGGGAGACCTAGAGAAACTCTACGAAGAACCATTAATAGCGAAGGCATGTCAATGAACCTAAACAACACACAACAATTGAAAGACCTGGCAACACAAAGACAGAAATGGAAAGCTATGGTTTCTGCCCTATGCGCCGCCTATGGCCCTGGAGGAACATAACATAACATAACATAACATAACATAACATAACAATGTTGTGATTGTCTGTTTAAGGAGTTTCCAGTACCAACATTCCACATCTTCCAAGGACAAGACATAATACAGAACTAATACTTCGTGCTAGGACATGCGGGTGTTGAAGATAGTATGGGAGCCGACACAATGGCGAGCATGGTCACAGTGTCAATAGGTACATATCAACATATGGATCTGACACAGTTAGTGCATTGATGGACCTCGTCTGCTCAGAATATTTTTTAAAGTGTGAATCATGCTCGATCTCAAGACTGCGTGAGATGGGAACAGCACGTAAAGAGAACATACTAGATATATAAAGAGACTGATAAATCGGCATTGAACTGGAACTGTCAGCCGCTACACTCTACTGGATTAATTGAGACGGAGATCGGAGCACGTTTGTACTTGCCAGAAATGCGCTGATAATGAATTCCATAACTCATGTGGATATGTGGTTGTTCGTACAGCACGGGTGATCATGACAATTTGTTACATCCACTTTATGTATCTGAGTTAGTTGTATGGCCATGTCTATATCATCGTAGATGACGTATACGTTATATGAAAGTCCAAAATGACATAGGGCAGTTTGCGAGACGGGGATTACTAAATAACAGCAGAAAGAACAATTTCTTTTATTATTTGGACACATCATCAGACAAGGAAGTCTGAAGAGCATGGTTACAACAGGCAAGATTGAAGGAAACAGATTGAAGACGACTGGACACATCATCAGACAAGGAAGTCTGAAGAGCATGGTTACAACAGGCAAGATTGAAGGAAACAGATTGAAGACGACTGGACACATCATCAGACAAGGAAGTCTGAAGGGCATGGTTACAACAGGCAAGATTGAAGGAAACAGACCGAAGACGACTGGACACATCATCAGACAAGGAAGTCTGAAGAGCATGGTTACAACAGGCAAGATTGAAGGAAACAGATTGAAGACGACTGGACACATCATCAGAGTCTGAAGGGCATGGTTACAACAGGCAAGATTGAAGGAAATAGAGATTGAAGACGACTGAGTGAAACAATATTAGATGTTACAGAATGGGATGGTGTTGTTCTTCCATCACAAGTGATGATGACCATCTGTTACATCCACTTTTGAAAATTCAATTTTAGTTATGTCCTTGATTATGAGTTCGTAGATGGCTAATGAGCCCTATTCGACCTGTAAATGTCCTTGGACAGTTCGGACATGGAATGACCACTGCAGATGGATCTTGGTCTATCCGTGACTTTTTAGCTGCTCTCCGCTGTTAAGCTGCTGCATTTCTCCTCTTTTCACAAGATGATGCTCTCGTTTTGATTGTAGAACGCCATGTAGATCTATTTTGTGCAAGTTCTTCCCATGTATTGTGGTCTATTTCAAAGTCTTTCAGTGAGTTATTTAACGAGTCCTTGTAGCGCTTCTTTTGGCCACCTTGAGATCGTGTACCCTTCTCAAGCTCACCATAGAGAAGTATCTTTGGCAGACGATGGTCTGGCATACGCACCAAATAAATCACGTTAGCTATATTAGGACTTATGACAATCATGATTCATAAATCACGTTAGCTATATTAGGACTTATGACAATCATGATTCATAAATCACGTTAGCTATATTAGGACTAATAACAATCATGAATCATAAATTAAATTAGTTATATTAGGACTTAGACAATCATGATTCATAAATCACAATAGTTATATTAGGACTTATGACAATCATGATTCATAAATGACGTTAGCTATATTAGGACTTATGACAATTCACAAATTGTTGAGCACCTTAAGCTACCAGACATAATGACTATTAATAAACTTACATTTTGTTAAACATTTACAAGGAGTATTGTATTTGAAAGGATATTCTCTCTTTTATTTTGCCCCTGTGCTCTGTCATTATACGCCTGCACGCGAGTTTGTCAGAGTCTGCGAGTAGATCGATGCTTCACAACTGACCACATCCACTGATTTATTCACATAAATGGCTTAGACTCAACTTTCGCTTTCCAATCTTCAGTAGGATAATTTAGAGTAAAGTCTAAAGCAATACTACTTTTGAAATTCATTAAACCAGAAAGTGATAATATTTCCTTTTTGAATATTTCCTTAGTTTTCTAATTTCCTTTCTATGACAGTTCCTCAAACGTTTAGTCAGCAATTTCTGGTGCAGTTTGATTGAACTGATTGGATTCCAACTGTTCATTCAGGAAGATGGTACACAACACCTGAAGTTTGATATCAGGTTGGTACACCTGTGTCTCTGTGTTTATTTAATAGAAATATCATACATATTAAAAGTATTATATCGTAAAATATTTGGTTTTTCTTTGACCTCTTTTTCTTCTTCGTCCTCTTATTATTCTTCGATCTATCCTTATTCTTCTCCTTGCTCGCCGTTTACTTCTTATTTGCTCTTTTATTTCCCTCTTCTTCTTCTCTTTCTTCTCCTTATTCATCCTCTTCTTCTTATTGGTCCTTTTATTCTTATTGGTCTTCTTTTTTCTTTGTCGTCTTTTTATTCGTCCTCCTATTCTTCTTTTTTTCTTATTCATCCTCTTCTTTTTCTATGTCCTCTTCTTCTTCATCCTCTTCTTCTTTTTTCTTCTTCTTACTCGTCCTCTTCTTATTAGTCTTCTTCTTCTATTTTATTCTTCATATTCGTCGTCTAATTTTTCTTTTTATCATTTTTTTTTCTTTTAATCTTCTTATTCGCGCTCTTCTTTTTCATCTCTTTATTCCCTTTTTTAGCTTACTATTTGTCTTCTTCTTATTCATCCTTATTCGCCCCCTTCTTCATATTTAAACATTCAATTATTTTTTTTCTTTTGGACTCTGTCGAAGGTCTTGCTGTATCTACTCTGTCGAAGGTCTTGCTGTATCTACTCTGTCGAAGGTCTTGCTGTATCTACTCTGTCGAAGGTCTTGCTGTATCTACTCTGTCGAAGGTCTTGCTGTATCTACTCTGTCGAAGTTCTTGCTGTATCTACTCTGTCGAAGTTCTTGCTGTATCTACTCTGTCGAAGGTCTTGCTGTATCTACTCTGTCGAAGTTCTTGCTGTATCTACTCTGTCGAAGTTCTTGCTGTATCTACTCTGTCGAAGGTCTTGCTGTATCTACTCTGTCGAAGGTCTTGCTGTATCTACTCTGTCGAAGTTCTTGCTGTATCTACTCTGTCGAAGGTCTTGCTGTATCTACTCTGTCGAAGTTCTTGCTGTATCTACTCTGTCGAAGTTCTTGCTGTATCTACTCTGTCGAAGGTCTTGCTGTATCTACTCTGTCGAAGGTCTTGCTGTATCTACTCTGTCGAAGTTCTTGCTGTATCTACTCTGTCGAAGGTCTTGCTGTATCTACTCTGTCGAAGTTCTTGCTGTATCTACTATGTCGAAGGTCTTGCTGTATCTATGAAGTTCGTGGAATATTTTTTGGATTTCTATATATTTATCCACAGCAATCTAATGTTAAGTATAGTTTCTGTGGTTCCTTTGTTTCCCCCCTCTAAAATATAACAGTTTTCATTTACTTCTATGTCTATTTTGTTTAAATTTGTTCGTGCATATCTTCAGTAGTATTTTTGTTATATGAAACATAGCGTTGATTATTCTGTATTCTGTAAAATAATCCACTGCCTGGGCTTCTTATGTATTGGTATAGATATTAATGTTATTTAATATCTTTAGGTATGTGTTCTGTTGCAGATATGTCACTACAGACATCTGTAATAATTTGCACATCAAATTCATCTACACATTCTAACAGGAACTTATATAGTAACTTATAAGTGAACTTATAAGATTTAAAAAAAAAAATTCCAATGTGTACGCCATTTCCATAAAGCCACACCTATACAACGTGTGTGGTTATGACAGATTACGTCCAAAATTAACATTGTGGTATTGTACATTTACATTGAATATACAGTAATGTACTTCTACATTGAGTAATATACGGTATTGTACTTCTACATTGAGTAATATACGGTAATGTACTTCTAGATTGAGTAATATACGGTAATGTACTTCTAGATTGAGTAATATACGGTAATGTACTTCTATATTGAGTAATATACGGTAATGTACTTCTACATTGAGTAATATACGGTAATGTACTTCTATATTGAGTAATATACGGTATTGTACTTCTAGATTGAGTAATATACGGTAATGTACTTCTACATTGAGTAATATACGGTAATGTACTTCATCATTGAGTAATATACGGTAATGTACTTCTAAACCGAGTAATATACGCATAAATATTTGTACATTTTTTAACTTTAAACTTCCATTTCATTAATGAACGTAGTCCAACTCTCGGTAGGGTTTTTTTTTCCGGACGTGAACTCAATCAAGTTCTGTATAAAATTCACGTGAGCATATGAAAAACACGTATCTTCGTAGAGTGAGGCCATAGTGACAGTTCTAGGATGCACCAGAGATAACACACAACGCTGACATGAAATTTCTTCTAGACCTACCCAGGCTAAAATTAAGACATAGAATAGCTCAGATGAAAGAACACTTTAAAATCGCCAACAATGACCAACCATACTTTATACCAAGCTCTAGATAACACATAACGAATATGTATTAAAGGAGGTCCAGGTTGTGGATGACAGGAACAGAGGATACCCTAGTCATAGAGTCTGCAAGTTGAAAGATGTAGGAAGAGTATGTGAATGGGTGGAAGTAAGCAAAGGAAGAAACTCCTTAACAAATATTGTGATTCGTCTAGAAAGTGAGCGTCGTAGGGACTTCAAGTAAGACAAAATGATGCAAGGACTTCTTCAACAAGACTCAAAGCCACATGAATTCAACAAGACTCAAAGCCACATGACTTCAACAAGACTCAAAGCCACATGACTTCAACAAGACTCAAAGTCACATGATACAATTGTGTACATACATAGCTCAGTAATAAAAGAAATAAACAAGTGTAGATTATTGTTATTTGCTTACCACAATATAACACGTTTATGCCCTCAAACAACACAAATAACACAAATATGCCCTCAAACAAATGTCATTATCTGATTAACCGTCTAACGTATTAATGGCATGTTATGCGTATGATGTTATATCTAGTTAGACCGAATAAATATATACTTTATTTTTGTGCATCCTGTTTAGTTTTTATAAACGAATGAAATCCTTTGATATTTGTCGGCATACTAATTGTATATGGAGAAAATAAATTGTACCACTTTAGACATTACACCGGATATAAAATTAAACAACGTCTGTCTGGTGTTCGAGAGTATACAATAGTCAAATTTCCCGCTTAAATTATTGACAATCGTATGATAAACCAATCATCTGTAAATGACTAATTTAAATTGACTGTAAACATCTTTAAAAAAGTGTGTGAGATGTGTGATGACAAGTAGAATTTTGATATATATCGTTCATAAACAAAAACAAAAAACATTGAAAACAATGGCTGCATTCATAAGGTTTATAACATTTCAAGATCGTACACAAAATTTCATTTGTATACCTTATATATTTGCTGAGATACATCATTTTGAAGTCGGACACGGTTGAAGCGTGTTATAGCAAGAAAGATCTGGATAAATCATTTGCATATTATACAATAACACCTAGCAAGAAAGTAGAAATGAAAACAGTAATAATGATTTTCATTTGGTTGACGTCGCAACCGCCATCACACACAGTGATTCTATATCATACTCCGTGAGTATGCAGATAATGATAAATGTAGGTCCCATGACAGCAATCTGACGTCGGGAATGAAGATAAGTCTTCGTGTACTAAACTGCACTCACTACAAAAGACACAAGAAAACTTGTAACAACAGAAGTGACTTGTATACGTAGAATTCTCTGAGTACCAATTCATTAATTTTCCTTTAGCGATGAAGCTAGCGCATAGGGCAGAGGTCAGATCTCTCCAATTCTGTCTGCTCAAAGCTATTCTGTGCAGTTCTTGAATAGTATGAATATTGTTAGTTTTAATTTATTTAACTATTGTTCTTCTGAGTGTTTCCTTTGGTCTACCCCCGCTCTACTGCCTGTTGGTATCAATGCAAGAGATTGGTTGTGAATTCTGTTATTGTCTGAGCGTAGGACATGTCCGATGTAGGACCAACGGCGTTTTCTAATAACATTTGTGATATAATTTTGTCTTTTCTCGTGTGATTTTCGTTGATGTGATTTTTTCGTTCGATTGGAATTCGCTCCAGTGGGTGTTATCCTACGAAAGCACTTGTTTTCGAAACTCAATAGCTTCTTTTCTGAAGATAAAGCACTTTTCCAGTTCTCAAATCCGTAAGACAGTACTGGAAAGACACAAGAATTACCAATAATAGAAATTATCAGGAGTACCAATCAGAGACAGAATAAGAAACGAAAGCATCAGAACACAAATAAACACAATGCCAATCCTGGATTACATCAGAAGGCAACAGATTAAGTGGTTCTCACATGCTTCCAGATTACAATAAGATATTTACACTAAAAAAGTATTGATATACAAACACGACGGATGCTAGGCCAGGGCAAAGCTTGCAATGTAATAGTAAGAATAAACTTGATATGATACCAATCTTGTAAATGATACCGTAACGCCGTGTAACATTTCACACCATATTTAATCATAAAATATTTCAGCCGCTCAATTTCTCAAACAATATTGCATCATTAATTAGAAACTCCAGACAGATGAGAAATGCTAGAACTCCAATGCCTGTGCCATAGCCACATGCATTGATATCATTGTTCATGATGCACTTATGATCATGCCATGACCGATGCGATACAATCAAACACATCAATTGCAGAAATCAAACTAAGTAATTGTAGGAAGACCTGTGGTTTCTTCAAATAACGAAGAGAATCAAAGGGTGACCTGTGGTTTCCTCACATAACGAAGAGGATCAAAGGGTGACCCAGCTTTGCCATTCTCATCGTGCGTCAATATAACGGCCTGTCTTGTTTCTCGGCTACCATCTTGCTCTCCTTTCTTGCCGCCCCCTTCTGACGTCGTTTCTGAAGTCATCTTTTTCTGCACACCATATCTATCTCCTCAAAAACTCTCTATGCCTTTCTAAAAGCAGAACAATGGTATCACATCTAGCATTCCCAGACTCTGACCCATCCACAATGGTATCACATCTGGCATTCCCAGACTCTGACCCATCCACAATGGTATCACATCTGGCATTCCCAGACTCTGACCCATCCACAATGGTATCACATCTGGCATTCCCGGACTCTGACCCATCCACAATGGTATCACATCTAGCATTCCCAGACTCTGACCCATCCACAATGGTATCACATCTGGCATTCCCAGACTCTGACCCATCCACAATGGTATCACATCTGGCATTCCCAGACTCTGACCCATCCACAATGGTATCACATCTGGCATTCCCAGACTCTGACCCATCCACAATGGTATCACATCTAGCATTCCCGGACTCTGACCCATCCACAATGGTATCACATCTAGCATTCCCAGACTCTGACCCATCCACAATGGTATCACATCTAGCATTCCCGGACTCTGACCCATCCACAATGGTATCACATCTAGCATTCCCAGACTCTGACCCATCCACAATGGTATCACATCTAGCATTCCCGGACTCTGACCCATCCACAATGGTATCACATCTAGCATTCCCAGACTCTGACCCATCCACAATGGTATCACATCTAGCATTCCCGGACTCTGACCCATCCACAATGGTATCACATTAAGCATTCCCAGACTCTGACCCATCCACAATGGTATCACATCTAGCATTCCCAGACTCTGACCCATCCACAATGGTATCACATCTAGCATTCCCGGACTCTGACCCATCCACAATGGTATCACATCTAGCATTCCCGGACTCTGACCCATCCACAATGGTATCACATCTAGCATTCCCGGACTCTGACCCATCCACCATGGTATCACATCTAGCATTCCCGGAGTCTGACCCATCCACAATGGTATCACAACTAGCATTCCAGGAGTCTGCCATAAAAGCATCAAGCTGCAATGCTTGCTATCCTGCATCTATTCATTATCCATGATAAGAAACTGATGTAGACTTATCCATGATAAGAAACTGATGTAGATTTATCCATGATTATAAACTGACATAGATTTATCCACGATAAGAAACTGATGTAGATTTATCCATGATAACAAACTGATGTAGATTTATCCATGATAAGAAACTGATGTAGATTTATCCATGAGAAGAAACTGATGTAGATTTATCCATGATAAGAAACTGATGTAGATTTATCCATGATAAGAAAATGATATAGATACATCCATGATAAGAAACTGATGTAGATTTATCCATGATAAGAAACTGATGTAGATTTATCCATGATAAGAAACTGATGTAGATTTATCCATGATAAGAAACTGATGTAGATTTATCCATGAGAAGAAACTGATATAGATTTATCCATGATAAGAAACTGATGTAGATTTATCCATGATAAGAAACTGATGTAGATTTATCCATGATAAGAAACTGATGTAGATTTATCCATGATAAGAAACTGCTGTAGATTTATCCGTGAGGATTGCTCCAGCTCCATAGAAGACAAAATAACTTGCGACACGTTATGAGGATGATTCCCCCCCCCCCACAGGTTGTCGTCCTATCCCTAACTTTCCTTAATCGCCTTCTGCGACATGTCTGAAAAATAGTCAGTGGCCCTATTCTTTTCATTCTCTTATGGATATTGTAGATTTTACTAAATCCTCTTATCTTATATAATTCTTACGGCTGGCGGGAATTGAACCATGTCCGTTCTAGCAGCACCGAAATGCCTTACAACTCAAGTAAACAAGTTTTCTGCCAACCACATCCCCAAAAACAGATGTGAACTCGTCAAGACATTTAACCTGTGTAGTCAAGTCACTGAGAACGGACATATCGAGACAAGGACTATTTCAACAACGAACAAGTATTAAAGTATCCCCAGGAACACAAACATAGAACATGCGTAATTGTACTATTATACCTATAGGCCTACTAATAAACATAAATAACAGAGACAGAACAATGTTGCTTACATGTATAGATTATACAAGCAAATTTCAATAGGAAACTCGATGATAAATAAAAATAATTTTAAGTAATTCAAAACGGTTCCCGTCAGCCTTAAGAATTATTGTCATTAAACCAGTTGCTTCCTACTCGAATGCACTTATCTTATATAAGCCGAGTCGCGCAGAAACATACATTCCTTAATACCTCATTACTTTCGTTTCGCTTTACTTTTACATAGTGAATTATCTTAATTCCATACATAATTTATATCCATCTGATTTTCTCTTGAGGTGTATTCATTGCTATTTTGAATCGTTATTTATGTGATCTGTTAATTATATTTTCATTCTCCATTACGGCGCTTAGCTATTTAATCTCTATTCTTCAATCTTCCTTAAATGTATTTCTTTCAACATAATTCTTCTGTTTTAATTATTCTTTAGGAATTGCAATTGGAATCTTTATAAATTATGTTATTAAATCTGTCATATAGGGATTTTATTTAGCTTTTAAAATGATTTTATATTTCATATTTTTCAACAAATGTTTGGCTCAAGAAATAAATACGATCCGTCAACATACCGTTAGCGAAGAAGGGAAATCCAATACAATGGACAAACTACAGAACTATTGCACTGATCAGTCACGGCAGCAAAATACAACTTGGTATCATCATGAAAAGTGTACAGCATCAGCTGGAAGAAGAGTTAATTGAAGCACATGCAGGTTTCAGACAGGACCATATTTTCAATATGCGGAACATCAGAGAGTTTAATGTCGATATCTACACATGCTTTATTGCCTACACCAAAGCATTCGATTGTGCACATATCAAACTTTGGATTATCATGAAGGAAATGGGGTTTCCTCTACATCTAATCCACCTCATAAAACATTATATCAAACCAGTAAGCCGTTTTGAGAGTAGATTGTGAAACATCTGATTGGTTCAGTGTGGAAAAAAAGGAGTCAGACAAGGATATGTACTATCACCATATCTCTTTATTATTTATGCAGAGAACATAATGAGGAATGTACAAAATTACCAACAGAGAAATAACTGCGACCCACTATACATCGGAGGTCACGAGATACTAGAACTAATATGATACAACATTATTGGCACACACTCAAGCAGGTCTCAAACACCTCATCAACTCCATTAAAGAACATCGTGAAAAACAAAACCTAATTCTTAATGGAAACAAGACCAAGATTATGAAAAGCGATAAAACCACTAGCAAGTTCTCAATCAGTATCAACAACAGCGAATTAGAAAGAGTCACCAGTTTTGAATATCTTGGTTCTCTTGTCAGCAGTAATGGGGATTGCTATGAAGAAGTCAGAAAAATCCTCAGAATATCATGGACAAAAAATATCTCCAATATACCCATCCTGAAATTATTGTAAAATAAAACTGGCTAAACATCATGGTTCGATCCATAAAACTACAATATTTGGCCATATCAAACAGCCTAGAAAAGACCATAATGACCATACTGGAGGTGACGATATCAGAGGGACGAAAAAAGAGGCAGAACAAGAAGACAATGGACGCAAGATATCAAAGATCACCTGAACACCACACTAAGAGAACAAGGAAGACAGAATTATCGAATGGCTGTGATTACTGCTACATCCTTCTGGGGATATTCCACCAAGATATGATGCCTTTTCAACACTGAATGTTTCTGCTTTTGTCTTTTTTGTGGTGAAGTAAAAAATATCTCGTATGATGAGAAGTGACATTATACGTGTGTACACGTATGTCATTGTCACATTGGAAATCGTGCTGTTCCATGTCTGCCCTATAGTGTTTATGTGTCAGTACCATTGTTTTTATTGTTTGTTCACTGGGTTTTTTTGTATTTTCTTTAAAAAGACCTTAAGGTTGATACGTTGAAAATCTCGCGTATATTGTTATTTGTATATTTTCGTACCTATACCACATAGTCTGACATGGGTAGTCATCATAAAACTACAAAAACGTGTGTTCTATGTAAGTATTCGTATGATTAGGTTCATTCTTTGCTAACGCGGAAGTTAGCCCAATTTGGTTATATCATAACATGTACCTATAAAATAAAATGGAAATCACGGTTCAGGTAATCCAGTCATCATGATCTCTTCCGGTATACTATGTAGCTTTTAACTTTTTTTAAAGATGTCATACTTCGTACTTTTCAATACAAAACTGTTCTGTTTCTAGCATTTTAAATTCTTTTATATGCTCAAGAAATAAGGTTCAAGACATATCACTACATATATTGTTTTCGAAGACATATCGTCATATATTCGTATATTTCACTCCAAAATATATCAGATATTAGCTTTCATTTATAGTTTTCATACTTCATGCTAATATTTTTCAACACGAAATCTGTCAGCCGTTTGTCTATTTTTAAAAATCTTTTAAATACTTTTCAACACAAAAATCTGTCAGTCTTTTGCCTTTTTAAAAAACTTTTAAATACTTTCCAACACAAAAATCTGTCAGCCTTTGTTTCTTTTTGAAAGCTTTTAAATATTTTTGAACACAAAATCTGTTAGCCGTTTGTCTCTTTTTTAAAACTTTTAAATTCTTTTCAACACAAAATCTGTCAGTCTTTTGCCTTTTTAAAAAATCTTTTAAACACTGTTCATCATAAAATCTGTCATTTTTTTTTTTTTTTTTTTTTTTTAAAAAAAAAAGCTATTACACTTAATACTTTTCAAAGCATAAAATCTGACAGGTTTTAGCTTTATTTAAAGTTTTAATACGTAAAATGCGGTTCGAAAAAGACAATTGCATAACCCTGTTCTAAGATAGATATTGGTGAATATTAATCTGTATGACATTGAAGTGGTTTCAGCAATATCTGTTATTATTGTTTGTTTCCTTGTTCGGGCTCTAAGTCATTGTTTTATGTCCGGATTACAGTAATATACAAATATATAAGCAAGATATCTTGTGCATGGCATCATATGTCATCTCCATAGCAACATATTAGCTTAAAGGAATTTACAGGTGAAGATAATACATCTGTTATTGGAAAGAAGATTAACATCTGAGTCGCTATGGAAGATTATGTTTAATTTAATTTACTTACGTTATGAGATAACGTAGCATTATAAAATGCTACATCTATTCCATATTAATGTATGGCTCAGAAACATGGACACTAAATAAACAATTAGAAGACAAAATTGATGCCTTTGAGATGTGGGTATATAGAAGAATAGGGAGAACATCATGGAAAGAGAAGAAAACAAATAAAGAGGTGCTAAAAACACTTAATATGAAGAAAGAACTACTAAGAGAAATAAAGATCAGGCAAATAAAATACTTTGGACACATTAAAAGACATGACACCCTATTGAAGACCTTACTTGAGGGTAAAGTCAAAGGGAAGCGAGCAAGAGGTAGGCAGAGATACAAGTGGGAGAGTAACATTACACGATGGACTTGTTACAGTCTAGCAGAGTGCACCACCAAGACAAGAGACAGGAGATGTTGGAGATACGTTGCAGCCAACCTTCGTTGCGGAGACGGCACTTGATGATGATGATGATGAGATAACGTAGATGGGAAATTGGGAGCCGATGTAATACAGCTGCTAGTCGCACTACTTTCCTAGTATTAATGTTCAAGGTGAGGTTGCAAATTGTTTCCGAAATTTTAGAAATTATAAACAATTTTCAGATCTACTGATTCTTGATTAGAAACTGGCCTCACAGCACGTGGGGCATTCCCATAAGTGCTCCGCCTTCTGTTCCAGCAGCCATACGACTCGATGGTGTTTCGAGTCTAATGCCACCGAAACAGACGTCGACATCAGGGCACAACTCTAGCCCTTGCGACAGGTTTCTTTGTTGTTCTGTCCACCCACGCCGTGCCCTAACTAGTTTAGGCACAACGTCAGTCTGTCGGAACAACATGGTAACTGTTGTCGAAGATTACGACTACGGGGTCTACTGAGACTAAGCAAATATGTCCGAAATGCCCACATTTTGTTGAGGTCTGAAAGAAGAAGAAATAATAGCTGTAATATGGTTTGTCATGCATGTAGAGAGACGCGAATAAGGAGGATTGAGTTAGGATTAGTTACACATTCCGTGGAAGGAGGTAATGACCTAAAATATAGTGACATGTCTAACTTTACAGACATAGATATAGTGGTCAGGTCTGACTTAACAGAGACAGACATCGTGGTCAGGTCTGACTTAGCAGAGACAGACATTGTGGTCAGGTCTGACTTAACAGAGACAGACATCGTGGCCAGGTCTGACTTAACAGAGACAGACATCGTGGTCAGGTCTGACTTAACAGAGACAGACATCGTGGTCAGGTCTGACTTAACAGAGACAGACATCGTGGTCAGGTCTGACTTAACAGAGACAGACATTGTGGTCAGGTCTGATTTAACAGAGACAGACATTGTGATCTTGTCTGACTTAACAGAGACCACATCGTGGTCAGGTCTGACTTAACAGAGACAGACATCGTGGTCAGGTCTCAGTAACAGAGACAGACATCGTTGTAAAGTTATTATTTTAACATGAACAAGTATCAAGGCACTGTTAAAGGGGGGGGGGGGTGAATTACTATAAGTACTCTGACATCGAGGAGCCCGGTAGCCTAGTTGATGGTAATCTTGCTTGATATTATCGGGTAATAGCGTGCCAGGTTCGAAACCACGTCCAAACAAACAAAAACAAATATCCGGGTTGAGATTTCTCGCTTGACACGATCTCTCCTCCAGTCGTCTCAGCTGTAAATGAGTAAATGACGCATGAGTAAGGGAAGGTAAAAACAGCAAGGAAGGGAACTGGCCACACCACCTAATAGTTGCTGCGGCTTAGTACATGAAGAGTTATCTTCATCCCCGACGGCAGATGCCATGGGACATACATTTACTTTTACTCTGACATCACGTCAGCCATTTAAGAATATATAAGCTCAGTGCCCCGGTCAGTGTTCCAATCAGTGTCCCAATCAGTAACCCAATCTGTGTCCCATTAAGTGTCCCAGTCAGTGTCCCAATCAGTTGTTGGTTGTGGGAGCTTCGGAAATTTCCAGATAGAACCAACTTTCTACAACATACAAAGATTACAACAACTTCCTACCACATACAAAAATTACAACTTTCTCCCTCATACAAAGATTACAACAACTTTCTCCCTCATACTAAGATTACAACAACTGTCTCCCTCATACTAAGATTACAACAACTTTCTCCCTCATACTAAGATTACAACAACTCTCTACCACATACAAAAATTAAAACTTTCTCCCTCATACAAAGATTACAACAACTTTCTCCCTCATACAAAGATTACAACAACTTTCTCCCTCATACAAAGATTACAACAACTTTCTCCCTCATACAAAGATCACACCAGCTTCCACATTCTCTGAATGTTTCAATTGTCTCTTTCATCATTACCATTATCATCATCGTCATCACTAACACCATCACCACCATTACCACCACAAGCTACAATACCACCAGCATCACTACCACCACAACTCCCACTTTCACCAATATCTTCAACATCATTACCACCACCACTACAATCAGCTGCAACAACACCATCACCACCATTATCACCACAAGCTACAATACCACCAGCATCACTACCACCAGCTGCAACAACACCATCACCACCATTATCACCACAAGCTACAATACCACCAGCATCACTACCACCAGCTGCAACAACACCATCACCACCATTATTACCACAAGCTACAATACCACCAGCATCACTACCACCAGCTGCAACAACACCATCACCACCATTATCACCACAAGCAAAAATACCACCAGCATCCCTACCACCACAACTCCCACTTTCACCATCTTCATCATCATTACCACCACCAATACCACCAGCTGCAACAACACCATCACCACCATTTTCACCACAAGCTACAATACCACCAGCATCACTACCACCACAACTCCCACTTTCATAACATCTTCATCATCATTACCACCACCACTACCACCAGCTGCAACAACAACATCACCATGATCATCATCAACCTCATAATCTCCATTGTTGTATGCTCAAATTATATGATACTCTGGTCTAATCTCCATTGTTGTATGCTCAAATTATATGATACTCTGGTCTAATCTCCATTGTTGTATGTTCAAATTATATGATACTCTGGTCTAATCTCCATTGTTGTATGTTCAAATGATATGTTTATATTAAAACGATAGTTGGTTAGTGGATATATGATACCTTTGGTAAGGTATACCGATCTCCAAACGTTCAGAAGTTCACCTGCATTATACCTGTATATAAAAATAAAATGATGATGAAATAATCTATTTACCCGTGAACAGGTAACTCTTGACTACCCATAGTCTTTCATACAAAAGCACACAACTGAAGACGAATGTGTCGGGCCATTAGAGCAAATAAAACGGCGACACAACGCATTTCCATTCTCTGGACTACATCCTACTGGAAGTTTAGTAGGACCATTGACTTGTTACAAGGGAGATTCAGCGCGCGTTTCAGAATGAACGCTGAAGAAGAAGAAGAAGAAGAAGACAAAAGCACAGGTTCTTTTTAGTTGTTAATTTAGGTGGAACCCAAACTCATATGTACGGTTGTCTCAAAGATATGCTTGTGTAAAATAGGTATATGAGTGCATATTTAGTCCTCGAAGTGCGTTAAATTGCATTACAGTGTGCAAGTATCCCAGTGTCATCACCTCCTTCAAGGAGCACATCACACACTTCTGGGTCAACTACCTTATCATTCTTCTGTCAGATGTGTTGACATACTTGCAGTGATGCCATATCTAGAATCTTCGGTCATCTATGAGTCTCCAACAAAAGTTTGTTTTTCTATTTGATAGAAAAAAGTAAGAAATTGCGACAGGATGTGTCAATAATAATTTTTTAACTGGTGACAGATTGTCAAAGTATTCCTCCACCCCCACCTCCAACTTTCCTTAACCGTCTCTTACAACATGCCTAGAAAGTAGACATTGGCTCTATTAATACACCATGAACTAGATAGAGACTTGTACCTCTGTTTTTATACAAAAAAGCATTTAATAAAGTTAAACATAGTAAAGGTATACATGCTGGAGAATAGGAACATCGACAGTAAGGATTTAAGAATCATAAAGAACATACACATCAACAAACAGCAGCAATAAGAGTAGGAAATCAATTTGATCCTTTTCAACAAATAAAACAAGGAGTTAGACTGTGATGTGTACTTTCAACATAGCTGTTATCTTTATACAGTGAAAATTAACGCGTGCAATAGTTGATATCCCAGGAATATCAGTGGGAGGACATAACATAAATAATTTGAGATATGCGGATGACACTGTTCTGATTGCTAAAAGAGAGAAAGAACTTACTTAATAATTAATTAATGTAGTAGTGACAGAAAGTAAAGAGAAATGCCTGTTCCTAAATATCAAGAAAACAGAAGTAATAGTTATTTCAAGGAACACAATACTACAGCTTGCAAGATCAAAATGAATTATATAATATTAAAACAGGTCCACCAATTCAATTACTTAGGTACAATGATTACAGCAGATGGAAGAATTTCAACAGAAATTACAAGCAGAATAGGACAGGCAAAAACTCCTATACTAACATATGAATGTGATTTTTGGACAATAAACATGCAGGAAAGTGGGAAATTAGAGACAACAGAGATGTTGTTCTACAGAAGAATGCTGAGAATAGTATAGAGTGCCAGAAAAACTAATGTGGAGGTGTTGAAAGAGACAAATGCGAGACGAAGCTTAGTCAATAATATAAGAAAAAGACAATCTTCATTTTGTGGCCACATTATGAGACAAGGAGGTTTGGAGAACAAAGTCACAACAGGCAAGATTGAAGGCAACAGTGACAGAGAGAACGTGAGAAAATATTAGACAGTTTACCAACATGGCACTGCAGGAAAACAACATTGATGATGATACATAATACTGAAGATACAGAGTTGTGGAGAGCCATGATCGCCTACGCCAGCCGGCATGACACCTGATGTTGATGATGAACTAGATAGAAGTCAAGGTTGCTACGTGAGATAAAGAGCATATAAGAAAGAGGAACATGAAATGCAGATAATCCTATTGTAGCAAACTTCCAGGATTAACACTGACAGCACCACGTCATCTTGAAATGAACAATGACAACTTCTCAAGTCATTATTGATTGCACACATTATTTATTGTACCATGGAACTCTGGATACAAGGATGCAGTACGAGATATTCTCCGTCACGATAATAGTTGGCTGTTAGCAGATATTGCTGTGAATTCTTCTTATAGTATCTACATTTTATTTCTACGATGATACACAATTATTTCAATGATGTTATAACTAGTGTAAAAAGTGTTCACCAATATAGTTTGAAAAAGTTTTCACCAATATAGCTTAAAACTTTTTCACCAATATAGCTTCAATGTTTTCACCACTATAGCTTAAAAATTTCCCCAATATAGCTTAAAGGTTTTCTCCAATATAGCTTAACAGTTTTCTCCAATATAGCTTAACAGTTTTCTCCAATATAGTTTAAAGGTTTTCTCCAATATAGCTTAAAAAGAGAAACTGATTATACATTACATAACCATTAACAATATAGAAAACGAATGTAGAGATCCTAAGAAATGCTGTATTTTTAAAAAAAAGACAAATTATGGCAAAAATTACTGGTAGATGTTATGTTATGTTCCTCCAGGGCCATAGGCGGCGCATAGGGCAGAACCACAGCTTTCCATTTCTGTCTTTGTGTTGCCAGGTCTTTCAATTGTTGCGTGCCTGTAACTGGTAGAAAGTCAAGATTTTAAAGGAAAGTAATGAAAAGAGGGGAACTTGAACACGCAGTAACTTGAAGAAACATCGGAAAAATCAATGAGGAAAGAGACATAGGAAGACAAACAAAATAGCTGTTGTTATCATGGAATGGGAGAATACCACCAACTGAATGTATTAACATAAGAGACTGAGAGTTGTGAAGAAACATGATCGCCGAAGCCACTCGGTATGACACTTGATTGATTGTAAAGAACCTCCCACCAATGTTTATGTTTGCAACCAACTGTTACCGTGACTCATATATTTCCGTAACATATCCTCGCATCTAGAAATCTGTGGTTGTGTTCAAGAATTCAATCATTACTGACGTAATGAACCTACAGAACGAATAGAAATGACGCATGCATTATCTGGGCTTCATTATTAGTGCTCAGTCCCTGTCTAATAGTTAAAGTAAATGAACTTATGTACAATAGCTTCTGTGACAATTAAGAAAAATTTGAATGTTCCCAGAAACAAAGCCCCTCATAATTATAAAGACATGTGGACTGAACAGCGCTATTTGACTTTTCTTTTATCTTTCGCTTTAATTGGCTGTCGACACAAAGTATGTACGAGGTGACAAATGACACTCACCGAAAAAGTTAAATGACGAAACTATTGATAAATGATATTTGATAACAACACAGGACAGTATAGTGGACGAGAGACTAGCAGAAGTTATACCATCTCCAAAAGGGAACTACTACAACAAATGGTGAGCAACCAGTTTTAGTCGGAAGAGAACGACTGATATTTTTTAGTGTGGTACAATGTCACAAATGTTTCTGATCTATTTTAGCTCTTTAGATCTTCAAGTACTGTCTTCTGAGATTTGGATCTTCAAGTACTGTCTTCTGAGATTTGGATCTTCAAGTAGTGTCTTCTGAGATTTGGATCTTAAGTAGTGTCTTCTGAGATTTGGATCTTCAAGTACTGTCTTCTGAGATTTGGATCTTCAAGTAGTGTCTTCTGAGATTTGGATCTTCAAGTAGTGTCTTCTGAGATTTAGATCTTCAAATAGTGTCTTCTGAGATTTAGATCTTCAAGTAGTGTCTTCTGAGATTTAGATCTTCAAGTACTGTCTTCTGAGATTTGGATCTTCAAGTACTGTCTTCTGAGATTTGGATCTTCAAATAGTGTCTTCTGAGATTTAGATCTTCAAGTAGTGTCTTCTGAGATTTAGATCTTCAAGTAGTGTCTTCTGAGATTTAGATCTTCAAATAGTGTCTACTGAACTTTGGATCTCCACGCAGTGACTACTAAACTGTGAGCTCTGCACAACCAGCCTGACATACAACGGTTCTAGATCATCATCGCGGGCCAGAAAAAATGACGTGAAGGGCAGAATTTGGCCCACAAGATGTATTTTACCCATCACTGGACTAGAGAAACTGCATCGCAACCATGACCGGCTTTAGGTTAAATAAGACCTAAGATCCACATCACAGCTCTTAGCTGATTAGATTGATGCGTTATCTCATTGGCCATTTTTTATAGGATCTCAATGAAATAAACAACGGATAAGTCGAATCAGCCAAGAGGAGTGATTCGATCGTAGGTTAGAGGTATTATTTAATCTAAAGTTTGTCATGACATAACCATCTGTATTACATAAGGAGTAATTGCAGCGTCACGGAAAACATTATTTGTTACTAAAAATAGCCGTGATCTTCTTTAAAATATTTACCGAGTTTTGTCGTCTTGTTTTGTCGTCATCACTCGTCTTGTCTAATGCGACTGGCCATTGGTTGCTTTACGCGTAATGTGTATCGCCAGCGAATGAAAAGCACAGAAAAACGTGGTTAAGCAAAGATAAGTGACGTTGTGAGAAATCATCATTCAGGTCTATCATACAGAAGGTTTTGTTATACAGGAGGCGCATACATTTCCCTGATATACCGGCAGAAAATTGTTCAAAGGTGGACATCCTGACAGCGCTTCTTTAACAACCGACTGTCTATGTAGTGCCATAGCGTCACCATATACATCTAGATGACCGTGATTATAATCGCAGCTGACCTGACCCCTGACCCCTAATACTCCAAAGGCATGGTTGAATAACGTGTGTCCTTCTTTACAAAGTTTGACATCTTTATGCTAAGCTATAAACCTCATTGTCTATTTTACTACTATCACAAAGCAGCTCAAAAGATTAGACATAAATCAACTAATGTTTCATGACATACACCGCCCTATCATAACTCAAATTTATTAGTGTAGTTCGATAAATGGATTAGCAGTATTAGGCAACTCCCCAGCCATGCCAATAATTTAGGGATGCTATTTTGAGTTTAACTCCTAATATACCACAAGACTATTAGATAGACACGGAAGTTAATTTGGTTGTACTTTACGTCTACAGATAAATTGTTTTAGCTGATTATAGCATATAGGATGAAACGACGGTTTTAGACTGTGGTACTAAAACTGCCCGCTGTGGAACAGAATGCATACTTGAAAAGCAAGGTTTCCGGTTTAAATCCCATAACAAGCAATTGCGCATACGGGCCATCCAAAAAGCATTGGAAAATTACTGAAGATATTTATATTTTCTAGAAAATAACTGCAGTCAAAAATTGATGGGTTGATGGCTATGTCCTGAACAGGATACGTAAACATTTAAAAAAAAAATACTAAGCCTATTTACTAATTCGGAGAGTACCATGTACATCTAGGAAAACTAACAAGGAGGTGTTGAAATACTCAAATGCGAGACGGGGTTTATCTAATAATATAAGAAAGAGACCATTTTTATTCTTTCGTCATGCTATGTTGTAAGAAGATCTGGTGAATACAATTGGTAATAAATAAGGCAAGAGAGATCGAGAATGACAGCATGAGAAAATATTAGATAGTCTGACATCTTGGCATGGTAAAGAGGAAAAGCGATCCTGGTACAAGGATCAACAATCATGGTATATTATGGGCCGTATAAAATTTATGGCAAAATTCAACAACGATCCTGGTAAAAGATACTGGAAACAGACTTGTAGAGTTCCATGATCGTCTACACCAGTCGGCATGGCACCCGATGACGATACTAATGTTAATTTCCAAAAGACGCAGAATAACAACAAATGTAAATATCGAGTAAAGTATAACATTATCTTTCACTGAATTTAGTTAAGTGTCTCTGCTTCTGCTACCAGTAGCATCTAGGGGATGTCTCACGAAACCGGAGTGAAATCTTTGGGGGATCTATACACAGTAGGTCTATTTTCGTATCTGTGAACAGTGGTTCTCAATATTTCTTGGCATGTGACCCCTTTTCGGGACAGTTTTAATCCGTGGCCCTAAAATAAAATTATTTTTACGTAATTTTTGGGTGCATGTCCATGTTTCTGAGTCGTATAAAACGGTGGTGAGTACACAAAACTAATAGAATTAGCTGCAATGTTAATTTTGCGTTTCTCCACGCGCTTTGATCTCAAAATAGTAGCGGTACTTGCTATTCGTCCATTAATTTCTCAATGACCAGCAAATAAACAAACTTGCAGTCTCAAAGACCAGCAAATAAACAAACTTGCAGTCTCAAAGACCAGCAAATAAACAAACTTGCAGTCTCAAAGACCAGCAAATAAACAAACTTGCAGTCTCAATGACAAGCAAATAAAGAAACTTGCAGTCTCAATGACCAGCAAATAAACAAACTTGCAGGTTATAAAGAATCATTTTTGGCAGTGTTGAAACGGTGCAAACTAGTTTAGTTTGAACATGTAACGAGATAAGACTCACTTTCTACAATTACTTTGCAATGAACAATCGAGAATAGAAAGGAGAAGAGACGACGAGAGAAAATCATGGATTAATAATATCAAGGAATGATCTGTGCGTGATTTTTCTACATTCCTCCGAATGGCTGAGGACAAAGATGTTTGGAAAGTAGTATCTTCTGAGATTTAGATCTTCAAGTACTGTTTGGAAAGTAGTATCTTCTGAGATTTAGATCTTCAAGTACTATTTGGAAAGTAGTATCTTCTGATATTTAGATCTTCAAGTACTGTTTGGAAAGCTTTTTCTGCTGATCTCCCAAGTGTGGCATCCTTGACGACCCGGATGGGTTATGGGTCTTCTATTATTATTGTTATTTTTATTGATTTCTCCATCTAATGATCGCGAGATTCACACAGAGGAGCCAATGTAGCAGAATGTGTGTGTTTGGTTGAAATGTTGATGAGTAAGAAGGATACTTCCAGTGCAGAGTATCTCCACATAAAGCAGGTCTTTTATGTAAAAATCATGTAAATACAACGTCAACAGTGTTTAGGACAGGAAAAACAAACATATTTTCATATATTAACTTTATTCATCCATCATTAGAGTAGAACACATTTTCATATATTAACTTTATTCATCCATCATTAGAGTAGAACACATTTTCATATATTAACTTTATTCATCCATCATTAGAGTAGAACACATTTTCATATATTAATTTTATTCATCCATCATTAGAGTAGAACACATTTTCATATATTAATTTTATTCATCCATCATTAGAGTAGTACACATTTTCACATATTAACTTTATTCATCCATCATTAGTGTAGAACAAATTACCTTCTGCTCCAACACTCATCTCATTCTTCAATGTTCGTTTTCAAACTCCTGCAGATTAGCAGGAATACATTGTGTCTACGTATTGTTAACATTTTTTCTACAAGTTTTTTGCCTGTCGCCCTGACACTTTTGACTTCAGCATTACTTCTCGGTCACTTTGACCCTACTAAGGATGGAACAGCTAACTACACTCCATAACCTCCTTAGTCGTCTCTTATAACATGCATGGAAGGTAACCAGCTATTGCTGTTCTTTGCTTCTCTTTCGGGTCCGCATTACACGGGATAATCTAAGAACCACAATTCGAAAGACGTAGTCCAGAGAATGGAAATGTGTTGTCTCCGTTTTATTTGCAACAATGGACGGAAATATCCGATTTCGATGAAGCTTGACTATGACAATTTTAAGAAGCTTATTTCTCATCCCCTTTCAACTTGCAACAGTGTCAGCAGCAGATCACGGACGCAACAGCTCCAGAGAAATATTCTAATTTCTGTCATCTTGAAGAAATTATCTACATTCTGTTAAATTATTGTTAATATTTGGCAATTATGTAAACGACTGTACGGAGAACTCATGGGAGATTATGTGATGATGAAATAATCCCTATAGCTGTAAGCAAGTAGCTATTGGCATCCATAGCCTTTGTGATAAATACTCGGGTTCTTCTCAGTTGAGTAATCCACGCAAAACCTGAACTCGTATGAGGTCCATTATCTCAAAGACATGGTTGCGTTTGGAGATTTATAGTAAGTTTAGTCTTCTACGGGAAACAATTCAGTCCGACAGCTAGGAACATCATATCCTGCCTGGAATGCAGCGTCAAATTTTAAACTTTTATTTATTTGTACCATATCTTCTTCTTCTTCTTCTTCTGCGTTCGTTCTCAAACTCCTACAGATTAGAAAGGATGTAGCCACGGAGAACCGAATAAGTTGTGTCATGGTTTCCAGCATTGCTTCGATATCTGCGCCTTTCGGCCTTACACATCTGACTTCAGCACGGATTTGGGTCAATTTACCCTATATGGGATGTGACAGTCAACTTCACCCCATGTTCATACAATATGATCTTCATCAAAGTTCGTGAAGGTAAAACTACTCATATCTCGAGATCTATTTTTCCTCTGGTAAGAAACCTCTAATATAACCAAATTGGACTAAAACTCGCGGTGGAAACTAGTGTGTCTCAATATTAGAGGTAAGTTATACCTTTCTATTTTAATAATAATTTTTCAATAGTAAAATACCTGAAAATACCAAGAATGACTCGTCTCGACCGTTACAGGAAGCATGTCTAATCTAAATAATGGCGTCATATCCCACCACTCAAACCAGCCAAGTATGAGCAATTGAGTAACTGAGGAGAAATAATCCTACAACTAAAACCAGCCAAGTATGAGCAATTGAGTAACTTACAAGAAATAATCCTACCTATTGAGTAATTGACAAGAACTAATCATACCAATTGAGTATCTAACAAGAATTAATTCTACTAATTGAATAACTGACAAAAAATAATCCTACCAACTCAGTAAACGTAGAAAAAGTAAAGTTAACCGTTGTCATTTAACTGCCGTAGGGATGTGAGATGTTTCGATCTCACATTTCAGTCGCTCTGCTATATGAGGGCAGTAGCCATCTCATCTCCCTCATAGTCTTTACATCCCGGACTGATCCGGTACTCAAGACTGGGTCAACCCTGGAGCGGCTGCGGTATAAAAAACATTTCCACATCAAATGGGGTATGAATCCAAGACCACTAATATGCGAAGTCAGTGCCCTAACTATAGCGTCACGCGGTCCCTAATTGCGTAACTTACAAGAACAAATCCTATCAATTGATGGACTAACAAGAACAAATCCTATCAATTGAGCAACTAACAAGAAATAATTCTATCAATTGAGTAACTAACAAGAGAAAATAAATCCTACCAATCACAATTTCTATTTCTATGACGAGAAACATCAATATTGATTATTGTTGCCGACATTATCACATTATTATACTAAATATATTATAACAGAAGTATAAGCTGAAATAACAACACAATACTACAAGAAGATCCTACACTTTATAACAAAAGCCGTAGCTCCCTCCCTTCATCTTAGATATTCACCTGATCATGTGATTATGGCGTTGTAAGTTCTCGACAAAAGCCACCAGAACTCGAACAGGCAACACAGGACTGCTCCTTAAAGTATATCAGTGTATCGATTTATGAGTTTATTGTTATTGGTGGGTATTAAATCAGAAATACTTTATTGTTCTCATGCAGTACTTTTTCTTTGGTATCGGCAACATCGTGTGTGGTTGTAATAAAATATGTACTTTGGTTCTTTGAGCTGAAAATGGAAAAGAATGGCAGGGGTCGGGTAAGAGCGGATGAAAACTCGAGTTTGGATGGCACTTGATATCTGGTTTAGAGAGATATTGCATTATTAAACATCAGCGTGATACCATTTGCACTTTCTTCACCACGATCATTACCATCAATAGAATCATCGTCTTAATCATCGTCATCATCTTAATCATCGTCACCATCATTACCACAATAATTAATAACATCAAAACATTATTACCATATTTAGTAAAATTAAAACATTATTACCATATTTAGTAACATCAAAACATTATCATCGACATCATTATCATCAATTTCATCACCGTCATCATCCTTATAATCGCCACTAGGATCATCATCACTATTAGCAACATCATCATCACCACTATTCCAGTTATCAACACACCCACCACCACCGCCATAATCATCATCATAAATAATCATAAGTATCGTCATCATGACCAAGACCGGAATCATCGCCATCACAATAGTTGTCAGCACAGCCACAAATTAGCAACATTACTATCATCCTGATGATGATGATGATGTTCCTCCTTCGCAAGCGAAATGAGCATGGCATGAAAAACATGAAATAGGATGGAAAACAAATGGTAATTAACTAATTTGGTTTGTGAGTTCGTAGATGCCCGATGAGTCCGATTCGTGCACGGAAAGATCTATTGCAGTTCATGCAGGAGTGCTGAAGGTTCGGGGTAGAAGAATTTTTGGATGTGTCCTTCCACTTCTTGCACTTGTGGTTTGCCCGCAGTGTTCTTTCTTTTTCAAATTTCGTGATGCCAGCAGTGATCTGGGTGTGCCAGGCTGAGCGATCAAGTGCTATCATTCTAACCACACATTAGCAACATTACTCCATCCCAACCACAAATCAGCAACATTACTACATCCCAACCACAAATAATCAACATTGCTTTCATTCCAGCCTCAAATCAGCAACATTACTACCATCCCAAACACCAATTAGCAACATTACTCTCATATCTTTTAATTTTCCGGTTGCAGCATATGGCTGTGAAGCATGGACTCTTTGTACCCTAAGTAAAACAGCGGCAAAAAAAATCAACGCCTTGAGATGAAATGCTACAGAAGAACACTTAGAATATCATGGGAGAAAAAAAGAGAAACTCATATATTATAAACACATTGAAGATTCCAGAGTGTTTGTTACTAAACACAATAGCAAAACACAACAACTATATATGTAAAGAAACACAACTGTTTAGAAAGACAAATAATGGTGAGCAGAGTACCTTGACGGAGGTGGAAAGGCAGACAAAGAAGACGATGGGCTGACGACATTAAAGATAACAAGAATACGTCGTTGGAAAATGCAGGCTGCATGGCACAAGACAGAGAAGGGTTCAAGGAGTTCATTGGGAAGACAACGTTCTGGAGAGAAAACGTCACATGACACTCTCGTATCACCAACTAATAAGCAACATTACTCAATCCCAACCACAAATCAACAAAATTGTTTCCATTCCAGCCACACATCATCAACATTCCTTACATATCAACCACCAATCAACCACATTACTCTTTTATCAACCACCAATCAACATTACTCCGATATCAACCACCAATCAACAACATTACTCTCATATCAACAACCAATCATCAATATTACTTACATATCAACAACCAATCAGCAACATTACTCTAATATCAACCACCAATCAGGAAACAACATTAATATAATCCCACCTACATTACTACTATCCCAATCACCAATTATCATCATTAACATTGGTGGAAAAATCATGAAAATAATAAAAAAAGTCACTAAGAAGGTTTGGTTTTACATTAGCCGTATGCTGTAGACAGTCATGAACTAAGCTTTCTTATTGACGGTTTTATAATATATTTCATGAGTCTCCCATAGATTTCTCTTTCTAGAGATGTCTGCTAGTGTTAGATACATATATCGCCCGTGTGTTGCCACGGCCCGAAAGGGGAGCAAAGAATAGCAACACTGTTGACCTTACATGCATGTTGTAAGAGGCGACTAAGGAGGTTATGGGATGGAGGTGGCTGTCCCATACTATATAGGGTCAGTGACCCAAAGCCATGCTGAAGTCGGATGTGTCAAGCCGAAAGGCGCAGATATCGCAGCAATGCTGTAAACCATGACACAACGCATTCCGTTCTCCGGACTACATCCTGCTAATCTGCAGGAGTTTGAGAACGAACGCAGAAGAAGAAGAAGAAGAGGATACATATTTGTTATAAAAAATAATTATCAAAACTATCACGAGCCGAATGAAATTTTCCAGAATATAACACTTAATGTTTACAAGGAGGCGTTCTCAATCTGGTGCTCGCGAGTACTATATTGTTGGCGTAATGACATGGGGCGCTCGCGAGTACTATATTGTTGGCGTAATGAGATGGGGCGCTCGCAAGTACTATATTGTTGGCGTAATGACATGGGGCGCTCGCGAGTACTATATTGTTGGCGTAATGACATGGGGCGCTCGCGAGTACTATATTGTTCGCGTAACGACATGGGGCGCTCGCGAGTACTATATTGTTGGCGTAATGACATGGGGCGCTCGCGAGTACTATATTGTTGGCGTAATGACATGGGGCGCTCGCGAGTACTATATTGTTCGCGTAACGACATGGGGCGCTCGCGAGTACTATATTGTTGGCGTAATGACATGGGGCGCTCGAGACATAATAGTAAAAAAAGGGCTCGGGAGCACTAACAAACATGATTTCCTTGTACAATTCAAGCTATGTTGTACAAACCACACCAAACAGTGTTAGTGTCTACAATTATACGGCGAAAAAACGAGAAGTGTGTGTAGGGGCAGGAAGAAGATGGTCAAAATATTAATATATACAGTATGTATTTCCTATTACATATTAAGAGTATCATGGACAGAAAGACAAACAAATGTAGAAATGAGCAAATATTGTACACAGGAGAATACTGGTGCATAAGAAACTATCAATAAAAGCAAGCTAATATAATTTGGAATCATAAAAAGACACGATCATTTAAAAAGATTAATCATGGAGGGAAAAGTTACAATAAAGAGAACAATAAACACAACAAATCTAAAATGGAAATATGATATCGAAGACCTTCTGAACATGAAACTGGATCAAGCTGGACACAAAATAGAGAAGATTTCAGTGAAGAAAATGTTCTGTGAAGAAAATATTACATTAATTCATTTTCCTTTTGCGCTGAAGTTAGAGCATAGGGCAGAGGGCAGATCTCTCCAATTCTGTCTGTTCAAAGCTATTCTGTGCAGTTCTTGAATAGTATGGATGTTGATTGTTTTACTTTCTCTAAGTGTTGTTCTTCTGAATGTTTCTTTTGGTCTACCCCTGGTTCTTTTGCCTGTAGGTATCCATTCAAGAGATTGAATGGATATTATGATGTTTGCACAGTTAATACATGTGGTCAGTGCTTCCCGTGTGAAATGGTTGAGAATCCTAGCTTTACACAAAAGACTTACTGGAAAATGCACATAAAATTGTGAAATATAGTATACATTTTTTCTACTGAAGTAGGATGTTTCGGGACAGTGACGCAAATAAAACAGAGACACAGCACATACCCTTCTCTGGACTGAATCCTGCTTGAAATGTAGTAGGATCAGTGTGTAGCTACAAGAGAGATCCAGCGGGAGTTTGAGAATGAGCGCTGAAGAAGAAGAAGAAGGATACAGTTGTATACTTTTTTTACCACATCAATTAAAATACAGCCGCCCGTGTATGCCGAGGCCCGTAAGAGGAGCAAAGAATAGCAACACTGTTTACCTTCCACGCATGTCGTAAAAGGCGACTAAGGAGGTTATGTGATGGAGTTGGCTGTCCCATCTCATATAGGGTCAGTGACCCAAAGCCATGCTGAAGTAGGATGTGTCAGGCCGAAAGGCGCAGATATCGCAGCAATGCTGTAAACCATGACACAACGCATTCCGTTCTTTGGATTACATCCTGCAAATCTGCAGGAGTTTGAGAACGAACGCAGAAGAAGAAGAAAAAAAACAGCTTTCTTATGTATGCAATTAAAATACAGTTTTCTGTGTACAATTAAAATACAGCCTTTCTATGTATACAAGTAAAATACAGCCTTTCTATGTGTACAATTAAAATACAGCAATTCTATGTATACAAGTAAAATACAGCTTTTCTATGTATACAATTAAAATACAGCTTTTCTATGTATACAATTAAAATACAGCTTTTCTATGTATACAATTAAAATACAGCTTTTCTATGTATACAAGTAAAATACAGCTTTTCTATGTATACAATTAAAATACAGCTTTTCTATGTATACAATTAAAATACAGCTTTTCTATGTATACAATTAAAATACAGCTTTTCTATGTATACAAGTAAATTGGTAGCATGTCCCATTCAAGATGTAGCCATCAAGTCCATCATTTCACGCACTATAATGACTTTCTAGGCAATATAAATATAAATCTCTTTTAGTAGTTTTCCATTGCTTTCTTTGGAACGGTCGGGCTATTGCCTGTGATGGGATTATACTCCGGTACCTTGTCCGTCACAGACGCACACAAATGTATACAATACTTGACATAAATGTATACATGAAATGTATACAAGTAAATGAAATTTATTTGTATGTTTGACGCTTGTACCAACATTGAATACATTAAACAATGAATCTGGTAAAAATAGTTATTCTCAACGTGGGCAATCCGACCCTCTTCCATCTTTCACGAGGTCGACATATTTTCAGGGTGGTAACAGGAAAGTAACTATTTGAACAATGTTTAATAAGACTTTTAGTAAGACATTGTGAAGAAACAGTGAAGAGTGTCAATAAGTTTTGTTTCACTGCATCAGGGGACACGAAAGTAACATCGTCCCAAAAGAAAACCACCAGGAAAAATGGTTGAGATTCACTGACTTACATAATACAGATGGTTATTAGTCAGCTTAGTTAGAGGGCCCGAAAGGGGAACAACGCATATCCTCATTGTTACCTGTCGTGCATGCAAGGCGAGACGACCTGGGTGGGATAGGAGTGGATTTGGATGTCCAACCCTATTGAGGGTCAACGTGTGCTCCAGACGCAATACCAAAATCTGATATGTAAGGCCTGACAGCAAACAAAGTTGCAACATAGCTGTAAACCATAGCACAATACATTCTTCTTTCTGAACTACATCCTGCTAAGTTGGAGGAGTGTGAGAACGAGCGCAGAAGATGAAGATGGTTAGAGAATGAAATACACGACGCTGTCTAAAATCTATTAAAGGTACTGCTACACTGTTGTCACTGACGTTTTTAAAATAATATAAATAACCACAGATCGCATAGGAAAAACACCCAGAACCTCACACTATGTAAATCAGTATAAATAAAGACAGGGTTCTAGTAAGAGAATCGGATATTCTTTAAAAGAGAAGGCAATTCACTCGTTTTCGTGTGTACATTACATTGATTCCATGTGGGATTTTTTCTACGAACATCGTTATAGGGAAAGATGCTTTGTCCGTCTATTGACTAAATACATAATACTAACAGTCATGTTTTGATTTCGTATAAAGGATATTAAACAAAATCCCAGATAGAGGGATATATAGCAAAAACTCTCAGATGACAATAAAAAAAACCAACCCATAAATAATGACAAAAAAACCTCATCTGTGGCATCACTGATTAC
Organism: Meghimatium bilineatum; assembly: GCA_034231615.1. NCBI lineage: Eukaryota > Metazoa > Mollusca > Gastropoda > Stylommatophora > Philomycidae > Meghimatium > Meghimatium bilineatum. The sequence goes on from CM067304.1 coordinate 64,214,644, forward strand.
AGGAATTACATTTGATTTTACTTCAGAAAAAAGATTCCGCCTTTCCTGTAATAGATATCTAATGATGTATTGCCTTAAGGACACACAAGAGTCATGCCGAGATACAGTTTAATCGAGAAGATCTGCTTTCTAAGTGGAAGTTAACGCCAATTTATAAATTAGCCTTTTCAAGAAAACAGGTTATAATTATACAGTTTCAATGTAAAACTTCTATGTCAGTGGTTCCCAAATTGTCTTCAAACGTATTCTGCGTTCGAGACTGCCGGATTTACCTATTGGCTAAACATGCTATAGCTTAGGGCCCCAGCGATCTTGGAGGCCCTCCATAAATTTTGTATTTCACTATCTATATATTCTTAATCGTTAAAGGACTCCCATAACTCAAATAGCTTAGGGTCCCATATCTCAAATAGCTTAGGGTCCCATATCTCAAATAGCTTAGGGTCCCATATCTCAAATAGCTTAGGGTCCCATATCTCAAATAGCTTAGGGTCCCATATCTCAAATAGTTTAGGGTCCCATATCTCAAATAGCTTAGGGTCCCATATCTCAAATAGCCTAGGGTCCCATATCTCAAATAGCCTAGGGTCCCATATCTCAAATAGCTTAGGGTCCCATATCTCAAATAGCTTGAGGTCCCATATCGCAAATAGCCTAGGGTCCCATATCTCAAATAGCTTAGGGTCCCATATCTCAAATAGCTTAGGGTCCCATATCTCAAATAGCTTAGGGTCCCATATCTCAAATAGCTTAGGGTCCCATATCTCAAATAGCTTAGGGTCCCATATCTCAAATAGCTTAGTGTCCCATATCTCAAATAGTTTAGGGTCCCATATCTCAAATAGCTTAGGGTCCCATATCTCAAATAGCTTAGGGTCCCATATCTCAAATAGCCTAGGGTCCCATATCTCAAATAGCTTAGGGTCCCATATCTCAAATAGCCTAGGGTCCCATATCTCAAATAGCTTAGGGTCCCATATCTCAAATAGCTTAGGGTCCCATATCTCAAATAGCTTAGGGTCCCATATCTCAAATAGCTTAGGGCCCTATCAAGTCTAAATCCAGCCCTGTTTCGAGATTAAAGTTTCTTTCGTGGAAAATAAAATTAAAGTTTTAAAACTTTTTTCAAGGTTGAATATTATTAATTTAATTAAATATCGCCAGTCCGTGTTGCAGTAACGCGAAAAGGACATAAAGAAGATCGACATTGTTGCCCGTCATGCATGTCGTAAGAGCAGATACCGTGATTTCAGGGGGGTGGAGTTGACTGTTCCATCTCATAGATTGTCAACTTGACACATTAACAATGCTAAGTCGATGGTGTCAGGACAAAAGGCGCGGATATTACAGCGAATCTGTAAACCATGAAACAATGCATTCCGTTCTCCGGTTCACATCATGCAAATCTGCAGGAGTTTGAGAATGAACGCAGAAGAAGACTACAAATAGAAACATAGTTGTTACTGTTGTCGAATGTATATTGTGGATATGTTTCGTAGCTATGTATATCATAATCTGATATCTTCTTCTTCTTCTGTGTTCAGCATGTGGTCATGCTATACCGTCAGATATCTGATATCTCTTACCCGGGAACAGGCAAAACACCGGCCAGTCTGTTACATGCAGCTCGTAAAGTGAATTGTACATCATCTATGTTTCATTGTTCACATAATATATGTTTCATTGTTCACATAATCTATGTTTCGATGTTCACATAATCTATGTTTCATTGTTCACAAAATCTATGTTTCATTGTTCACATAATCTATGTTTCATTGTTCACATAATCTATGTTTCATTGTTCACATAATCTATCATTGTTCACATAATCTATGTTTCATTGTTCAAATAATCTATGTTTCATTGTTCACATAATCTATGTTTCATTGTTCACATAATCTATGTTTCATTGTTCATATAATCTATGTTTCATTGTTCACAGTATCTGTTTCACTCGAAGGCAAGTCTGGATACTTAAGGGAATGTTCATAAATTGCGTCAACAAAAAGGTATGGGGTAGGTGGTCTGAAAAAGGGATTGACAAAAGTTGACGTCAATAACAATTTGTTACATAACAATTCAATTGTTTATGTTTGAAATTTTTTTATAAATATGAAAACATGTATAGTGTTTGGTTCTATTCCTGGACATAATTAAACAGGAGAGTCACTGAATTCTCTACAGCTTTTTGGCGAAGTGATTGGGAGTTTGTAGTGTATGGGCAACCATAGGTACATAATTGGTTCGCAATATATATATATATATTATAGATAGATAGATAGATAGATAGATAGATAGATAGATAGATAGATAGATAGATAGATAGATAGATAGATAGATAGATAGATAGATAGATAGATAGATAGATAGATAGATAGATAGATAGATAGATAGATAGATAGATAGATAGATAGATAGATAGATAGATAGATAGATAGATAGATAGATAGATAGATAGATAGATAGATAGATAGATAGATAGATAGATAGATAGATAGATAGATAGATAGATAGATAGATAGATAGATAGATAGATAGATAGATAGATAGATAGATAGATAGATAGATAGATAGATAGATAGATAGATAGATAGATAGATAGATAGATAGATAGATAGATATAGATAGTTGCTTAATTTACAAGAACTCCTTATAAAGAGTCATGCTAGAAATGTTATATATTATCGTGCCACGCAGGGAATGTTATATGTTGTGCATCTTTAGGAATGTTATTTTGTTTTCGTGTGACGCTAAAAATGGTTTATGTTGTTGTGCCAAGCTAGGAGTGTTATATGTTGTCACTCTACGCCAGAAATGGTATACCTAGTCTCGTCACGCTACATGCTAGGAATGTTAGATGTTGTCGTGCAACGCTAAAATTGTCATATTTTGTCGTGCTATGCTAATATGTTATGCTAGAAATGCCACGCTAGGAACGCTATTCTATGTATGGTGCTCCAGAAATTCCACGCTTGGAATGTCATATATTGTAGTGCCACGATAGGAATTGTATATATGTTGTTATGATTGGAATATTATATGTTCTTGTGACAGGAATGTTATATGTTGTAGTACTAGGAATGTTATATGTTGTCGTATTAGGAATGTTATATGTTGTCGTGCTATAAATTTTATATTGTGTCATGCTAGGAATGTTATATTTTATCATGCAACGCTAAAATGTCAAGCTAGAATAGGAATGTTATATTTTATCATGCAATGCTAAAATGTAAAGCTAGAAATGTCATGCTAGGAATGCCACGTTAGGAATGTCACTCTATGAATGTTGCTCTAGGAATACCACTCTAGGAATACCACTCTAGGAATACCACTCTAGGAATACCACTCTAGGAATTCCATGTAGATCAAATTGTTTATGGTCTTATTCCTCTTTTGGCTATGTTCTCAAACTCCTGCAGATTAGCAGAATGTAGTCTATAGAACGGATGTATTGTGTCATGGTTTACAGCTTGGCTGCCGAAACTGCGTATTTTGGTCTGATACATCAACATGTCTTCTAATTCACGTTGTGATGGGACAGTCAACTCCACCCCCAAAATCCACTCTAGTCGTCTTCTGCAACATGCATGGAGGTAACAGTATCGCTACTCTTTGTCCCCTCTCGGGCCCCGCAACAAACGGGAGGTGTACATGGTCAAATTTTAGCTAACAAAAATATATGCATAAATTAATACATTTTCAAACTTTAGCTAACAAGAATATATGCATAAATATATGCCAAAGACCAAATAATGTCTATTTATTTTTATACTGAAAGAAACATTTTATATTAACTTAATAGGGTATTCATTCATGTATCTACTGTGAAAGTTGCAGCCATGTAACTTTAACGGTTTTTTAGTTATGAATTTTTGTGTGCCCCTACTGTCTCCTAGGTGTACCTCCCCCCTAATACATTTTCAAATTCATCAAAATAAAATAAAAATTGCTAAAAAACATAACATACGTTATATTCCTTCTGTTTTCTTTATACCCCTATATGCCTTGCAGCGTTAGGAGTAAAAGTGTTCTATGAACATGGTTTTTCTGTGTGTACAAGTAAATTTAAGTAAGAAGCCAGAGGACAATTTTCAACTCTGATTTTGTGTGTGTGCTTCATATATGTTTGTTTTCGTTGACTTCATTGTTTCTGTGATCCATCTTTTCCATTGTCTGCCTCTTGCTTTGTACAATCGTGTCTGTATAGTAATACGTTTTGAGGGGCACTATCTGATGATAGTCTGGAAGCATGTGAAAACCAGTTATTCTGTTATCTTCTGATGTAATTCAGAATTGGCATTATGTTTGTTAGTCTTCTGATGTTTTCATTTCTGATTATTTCTCTTATTGTTACTTCTGTAATGCTACTCGGAGAAGTCATTTCTGTTGTAACAAGTATTTATTTTGAATTCTGCTGTTAGTGTCCATGTTTGACACTGGTAGTACAGTGATGGTATGATGATCGTTTTATATAGTGTAACTTTGGTGTTCATATTCACACGTTGAATTTTGAAAATATGATACATCTGCCCTAAGATCTGGTATGCTATGTTGCATCTATGTTCCATTTCCTCAGTGTTTCATATACATTTTATTGACAGTAACAATTAAAGAAAGCCATGTTTGTGTGATTTGGTCATGGAACAGCCAATATTTCAGCCATGTATCACCGAACGATCATAAACATTATTCAAAATAGAATACGACTCAACATTGGCTAATCATATGCAAATTGTCAAACTTTTTATTGTCTGTTAAAGGCTACTAATCAACGTTTTTCTTTAAAAAAAAAGAAGACTGTTTTAACATAATTTTTCATACTTGGGATTTACAATGGTGGTTCCCCTTGCCTTCCATTGACCTATGCCTACTAGCCTATCCTACTAGGCAGCAGGAATTCTCCCTAAGAAAAACTCCGTTGGCACGCTGTGTCAGATGTTGTCACTGCTGTGTTATTTCTATGAACAGACTAGAAACGTTGATGAATATTCCTGTACGAACACATATTGCTGCATATTTTCAAAGAAATTAAACACTAAAAAATCCACATCAAAAATGGAACACACGAAAAGCACAATTCATATAACAATGTATATGAAAACATTGGCGTGAATGAGAGATGACAAAAATACCGCCACATGTGGACTCATTAAGCAAATGTGGACTCATTTGATATTTTCATTCAAGGTACGGTTATTTGGCTTTTCCCATGATTTTCATTTATTGTTGGCACAAATTGACCAATGAAATTACAGTTAAATTAAAATAGTGTCAGATGTGAAGGATGATAATCGATGAGTCCACTTGACTATAAATGGCAGAAACTCGGTCAAGTATAATAAATTGTAAAAGTTTGAGGTCTCGAGATGTGACCGTGTTACAACTAGTAATTCTCATCCTCCATCACCGCTTAAGAAGACTGTGTCACATGTTTTGGATCAAAGATTTAGAGGGAACCTAAAATATTGTGTATTGTAATTTCTTTCCGAAGTGAGACAAATCATCTGTCATTTGTCTCGAAGATGTTTACAATTAGAATTAGTGCCGTCTCTACATCGAAGTTTGACATAAGTGGATAACAACACAGAGCTATAACTTCAGTTCAGCAATAAAGTATGTCTCTTGTTTTTTTGGGATAACCTGTTGTTTCCCGACATCTAGAAATTATTGGTCAATGTCTACAATAATTTTACTTTTACTTGTCTCCATTATCTTTAATTTTACTCGTTTCCATTGTCTTCTCTGTTATTCATCTCCATTGTTACTTGTTTCCTCTATGCGCTATGGCCCTTGCTTGATTTGCGGCGTCAGGGGTAGAAGAGTTCTCTGGAGATGGCCTTCCTGTGTGCTGTTTGTGTATTCCTGTGACCTCTTTGATTTTTGTGATCCATCTTTTAGATGGTCTGCCTCTGATTTTATAGTTGTTATGTCTATGTGTCATGGCCATCTGTGGCATGCTATCTGTCGGTAGTCTGGAAGCGTGTGAAAACCACTTGATATGTTGTCTTGTAATGTTTTCCAATACTGGTATTGTTTTGGTTATCTGTCTGATGTTATCGTTTCTAATTCTATCTCTTAATGACACTCCGAGTATTCTTCGTAGACATGTCATTTCTGCTGTCACTATTTTTCTTTTTTCTTGAGCTGTCATTGTCCAGGTTTCGCACTGGTAGCACAGTGATGGAATAATAATAGTCTTGTATAATGCAACTTTAGTGTCTATATTTACATTTTTTTTCTTGAAAATACGTGTCATCTGTCAAAAGAATCTGGTATCTTTTGTTGCATCTATTTTGTATCTCTTTACTGGTTTTCCCTTCACTCGATATAATGCTTCCTAAGTAGGTGAACTCATTTACCTGTTAAAGGTGTTTATCATCGATGGAGATAGTGATATTTCTTTCTTTCTTTGCTTTTGCCATTATTTCATTCTTTTCAATATTAATCTTCATGTTGAATATTTTACATGTTGTGTTACATTTTTTACACATGTTCATATGTTCTTGAAATTGTTCTTCTTATGTTGCTATTAGTACTTGGTCGTCTGCAAAGAGAAGTTCGTTCAATTTGTCTTTTATGTTATCATCTTCGTTGGTACTTGTTATTTTACAGATTTGGTCGATATATGTTATAAAAGGTAGCGGGGATAAGTTAAACCATCGGCGAACTCCTGATTGAATTTGGTACTTATTGGACACTCCTCCATTTTTTCTTAATAGCCTTGTTTCCCGATAGCTGTATATTAGTGTTCAACACCTACCGACATCTTACTTTTCTCCATTATCATTCTTCTTATCGTTTCCATCTGTTTTCCAATGGCTGTGGCCCATCATACAAACACAGTAACTCAGGACTTGACAAGCAATTCGTCTTGAACATTTGGTTGCATGCCTGGAGTAATAGAGAAGTTCTGCATAACCAGTAAGCAATTGGTGGCAGAGAATGAGCAAAGTGTATCCTATCTTAGCTGCTGTCGCTCGGAGCAGTGCATAGGTGCACTACCTTTCTACCTTTCGACTTACCTTTCTGGTGTTGTGATAATTATTTTCTGGATCTGGCACCGGGGTGGTCGAAAATCTACAGACATTCCAGCATTATAATGTCAATATTTTTGGTCAAAAGGTGTTAGCCCTGGACCGCGGGAACAGCAACCAACCAACCAACTCGTCTCCATTATCATTTCTTTTACTCGTCTCCATATTCCTTTCTTTTACGCTTCTCCATTATCCTCTCTTTTACTCGTCTCCATTATCTTTTCTTTTACTCGTCTCCATTATCCTTTCTTTTACTCGTCTCCATTATCCTTTATTTTACATTAGCCTGCATTACCCATTTTCTCTGGGATGATTTAGAAACGTATGGTTTATTAACTTTTTAATTGCACTCAAAAGGTTCAAATGCGTAGAAGATTAATTTCAATATACTTGGATTAACCAAATTGTATTACATTTCTCTTAAAAATAAGTTTCGGAGCGCCGTCTATAGCACATAACTGCGTATTGTCAAATGTTAATCTACAGAAAAAATGCACTTTATAAGCAGAATGTCTCGAGATGGGATTTGAACTCAGGACCTTGTGAGAGCAATGAGAACAGCTAAAACTAACACTGAGGCAACCGAAGTTTGAGGGATTCGAACCCCCTACAGGAAAAAATGAAATGCTAATAAGAAATTAATAAGACATGGGTAAAAATATATCCTTAGCGCTGTTCCCAAATAAAATTAGCAAAAACCCAAAAACGAGACAATGAGGTTTTTTTATATTAAAAATAATTAAAAGACATTTCTCCTTTTTCCCTCATTAGGAAAATTGTATCTACAGCTCAAGATATTTCAACTCAGAACAAAATATCATTAATTTATGTCTTTATGATTATTTTTATTTGGGGTTGGGCAGGAAGGTTTGGACGGAAAGCTAAATAAAGGGTTGGGTTGGGTCGTATTTTTCACTCTAATTTACTGGTTTCTTAATCTAAACATATTGTTATATTTTTTAGTAACCACCGTCCAAGCGTTTCTGGTTGTTTATCAGTTACCGTCCATTCAACACCCTCAGCTCAATAAGTGGTCTTTATAACTCTTCGTCTAATACCAGCTCAGCATTTGTTGCTTAGTCGAGGAAGACGCCCTTTTGCGGAGTTGTTACACCACCGGCGTCTGCAATAAAGCCGACTAGGCAAGACCGTTGTCTGAATGTGGGTGGTGCTGCTGTACACAAGCAGATACTAGGAGCCATACGTGAGCTAGAAAGGAGTCTATCTATCTATCTATCTATCTATCTATCTATCTATCTATCTATCTATCTATCTATCTATCTATCTATCTATCTATCTATCTATCTATCTATCTATCTATCTATCTATCTATCTATCTATCTATCTATCTATCTATCTATCTATCTATCTATCTATCTATCTATCTATCTATCTATCTATCTATCTATCTATCTATCTATCTATCTATCTATCTATCTATCTATCTATCTATCTATCTATCTATCTATCTATCTATCTATCTATCTATCTATCTATCTATCTATCTATCTATCTATCTATCTATCTATCTATCTATCTATCTATCTATCTATCTATCTATCTATCTATCTATCTATCTATCTATCTATCTATCTATCTATCTATCTATCTATCTATCTATCTATCTATCTATCTATCTATCTATCTATCTATCTATCTATCTATCTATCTATCTATCTATCTATCTATCTATCTATCTATCTATCTATCTATCTATCTATCTATCTATCCATCCATCCATCTATCTATCTGCCCGCCAGCCCGCCTGCTTGCCTACCTAGCTGTCTGTCTGTCTGCCTACCTACCTACCTACCTACATACATACATACCTACCCGTCTGCCTGACTGTCTGTCTGTCTTTTTATTTATCTGTCTACCTGTCCATCTGTCTGTCTATCTATCTATACTCTGTGGCCATTGTTTACCTTGCGGCGTCAGGGGTAGAAGAGTTCTCTGGAGATGGCCTTCCTGTGTGCTGTTTGTGTGTTCCTGTGACCTCTTTGATTTCTGTGATCCATCTTTTACATGGTTCGCCTCTGATTTTATAGTTGTTATGTCTATGTGTCATGGCCATCTGTGGCATGCTATCTGTTGGTAGTCTGGAAGCGTGTGAAAACCACTTGATATGTTATCTTTTGATGTGTTCCAATACTGGTATTGTTTTGGTTATTTGTCTGATGTTGTCGTTTCTAATTATATCTCTTAATAAGTATTCTTCGTTGACATGTCATAGATAGATCTGATGTCTATTTTTCTTTTGTCTTGGACTGTCATTGTCCAGGTTTGGAACTGGTGGCACAGGGATGGGATAATAATAGTCTTGTATAATACAACTTTAGTGTCTATGTTTACATTTGTGTTCTTAAAAATACGTGTCATTTGTCCTATGATCTGAATGTTTTGTTGCAACTATTTTGTATCTCTTTACCAGACATGAATGGGAAATCAAATAGTATTGGTCTTCCCGAGGTGAAGTTGTTACTTCTCACCGTGTGGTATTATTCCTTGCACACACATATGCTACCCCATCCAGTCTAATTAGCGTACAAAAATTACAAAATGTAGCATGATGTCGTAGGGATTGGAGATGAATAGTTTCTCCAAGAAGAAAGAATCTCTGTGTTCGGGCGTTTTCTCTCAGTCTCTGTGTACAGGTGTTTTCTCTCAGTCTCTGTGTACAGGTCTTTTCTCTGAAACTCTGTGTATTGCTGTTATCTCACAATCTCTGTACGGGTGTTTTCTCGCAATCTGTGTACAGCTGTTTCTCTCAATCTCTGTGTACATGTGTTTTCTCTCAATCTCGTTGTACATGTGTTTTCTCTCAATCTCTGTGTACATGTCTTTTCTCTAAATCTCTGTGTACAGGTCTTTTCTCTGAAACTCTGTGTACACGTGTTTTCTCTCAATCTCTGTGTACAGGTCTTTTCTCTGAAACTCTGTGTACGGGTATTTTCTCTCAATCTCTGTGTACATGTGTTTTCTCTCAATCTCTGTGTACAGGTCTTTTCTCTGAAACTCTGTGTACACGTATTTTCTCTCAATCTCCGTGAACAGGTCTTGTCTCTAAAACTCTGTGTACAGGTGTTTTCTCTCAATCTCTGTTTACGGGTGTTATCTCTCATTCTGTGTATACAGATTATATCTCTCAGTGCGTATTCATGTTGGCAACCATTCTTAAATGTGATGATACCTTTACCTGCCATGCATGTCGTAAGAGGCAACTATGGAGGTTTTGTGGAAGGGTTTACCTATACCATCCCATAGATGGTCACAATGACTCAGAAGCCCTGCTGAAATCGGTTGTACCAGATAAAAAGATGAACATATCACAGTCAAGCTGTAAACCATGACACAACGTATTCTAATCTTTTGACTGCATCCAGCTAATCTGTAGGAGTTTGAAAACGAATGCAGAAGAAATGTGATGAATTGTGACAATAATGTCTTTGTTACAATTTTATATTACTTAAATTTTCTATGAGAGCACAGCGTAACAGCCGAAGCATTTTTATAAGGAAATGTGGAAAAAACAAGAAGAAAAAGCTGAGGAGAATGTTAAACACCATGGGATAACTAAGCAGTCGTTGGGTCGTGGTGTTGTGGATTAATATAATCTCTCTAGGTCAGTGTGTATCTGATTGATTTTATGATTAAAAGCTTCAGAACTCATCTCAACATTCTCTGCCGAATTATTTTCTTTAGAACCTTTCATTAATGACATTTTAATCTGTCTCTTTAAAGTTCTTTGAACGCCTGGTTGCTCCTGCCTGAAACAGGAGTTAATGCGCGAAGTGATCCAGAAGTAATCTGCCAAAATAAACAGTCTTTATCTGTATTGATATTCATGAGCCAGTGCAGCTTACTTTATGAATAGGGACTATATTGTGTTCAATTTCTGGTGGAGATTTAATGTAGTAAAATGGACAAGACACTGGTGGAGATTTAATGTAGTAAAATGGACAAGACACTGGTGGAGATTTAATGTAGTAAAATGGACAAGACACTGGTGGAGATTTAATGTAGTAAAATGGACAAGACACTGGTGGAGATTTAATGTAGTAAAATGGACAAGACACTGGTGGACATTTAATGTAGTAAAATGGACAAGACACTGGTGGAGATTTAATGTAGTAAAATGGACAAGACACTGGTGGAGATTTAATGTAGTAAAATGGACAAGACACTGGTGGAGATTTAATGTAGTAAAATGGACAAGACTCTGGTGAAGATTTAATGTAGTAAAATGGACAAGACACTGGTGGAGATTTAATGTAGTAAAATGGACAAGACACTGGTGGAGATTTAATGTAGTAAAATGGACAAGACACTGGTGGAGATTTAATGTAGTAAAATGGACAAGACTCTGGTGGAGATTTAATGTAGTAAAATGGACAAGACACTGGTGTAAGGGAATCTGTATACTTGCGATGTCGCTGAGTGAACAGATTATAGACTCACAGCTGTCACCATCCTCATGTTTAGCATTATCATCTTCGTCTCCGTTACCATCGTCTTCACTATAATAGGCATCATCATCATCAGAGTCGTTGATGCATATTCTGAAAGGGTAAGGGTTTGCCTTAAACAAATCAGAAACTCATTTTTGTGTGGATTTTAATGGCATATCAAGGAGAGTGTGGGTATATTTCGTCCAACTATTTGCATGCTTGCTAGTTCTAAATATGATGTTCTAATTTCCAAAAGGGAGGGGTTTGAAATCCTCCAAACTCTTCCTCTCTTTATTTACGAGCTTGCTCATGATGATGATAATTATTATCATCGGGACGTCTGGTCAGGCCAAGATTGCAAATTATAATTAATTATTTCACCGTTGAAATGCACGAATTATATTGTTCAAATCATGATGAGTCTAGAGTAAACATCTGTGTACAGATGATGTAAAGATGACCTGAAAGGTCCATATTGAGCATTTCCATGCTATTTGTTGGTCGGCCATGGATATTTTTGGTATACGACTCTAAGTATATAAGTGACCAACGAAAATAACGACAATAATACATAAAGAAACGAATGAAGTCATAATTAATTATATACAGAGGAGTTCTTCTGCCGAAGGTCTCGGTTCGAAGCTACAGGTGGTTCAGCTTCCATGCAATTATCACTAAATAACACATCACCTGCGGACTCTGAAAACTTGACTCGTGTCACGATACTGAAAATAGAGTGCCTAACACAATAAAATCTTGACAAATCAACGATCGATGTCAAAACTGGAACTTGATGATGACTGAACATATGTTGTGGTTATAGTTCTCGACTTGTAACTAGACCAGATCTATTATATTCTAATCATAATACTGGTTTTATATAACAATTATAGAATATAAAATTATACAGCGATCTTACAATTATAATGTTGAACGGTTTATTAGTTTGAAAGATCGATATGAAATTTATGGGAAAGTTGTTTAAACTGTATTAATCTGCCACTTAAAAATATATGATTTTCAAGAGTGGAAATAAATATCGCAGGAAAACTTTGTAAATACATTCAAAAATTGTGTTCTTTGCTGTAGCTATCATGTTGTTCAGACTATAGAGCACGAACCTTGTCGCTTTGTAAACAGCGGCCGCAATGTTGTGCTCTAGTACAGCTGGTAATGTTTGTAATTGGTACGATAGCGAACGATTGAAAAAGGGAAACACGCGATGATTGTTGGATGAAGGTCATGTAACAAACATCATTAGGTTATAAGATTTTCCTTTTGTTTGTTTACGGTTATTAACGGGTTATTGTTTGTTTACGGTTATTAAATGGTTATTGTTTATTTTCGGTTCTTAACGGGTTATTGTTTGTTTACGTTTAATAACCGGTTATTCTTTATTTTGGTTATTAACTGATTATTGTTTGTTTACGGTTATTAACTGATTATTGTTTGTTTACGGTTATTAACGGATTTCTGTTTATGTTCGGTTATTAACGGGTTATAGTTTGTTTTCGGTTATTAACCGGTTATTGTTTATTTTCAGTTATCAACGTGTTACTGTTTGTTTACGGTTACGAACTGGTTATTGTTTTTTCCAGCTATGAACGGGTTATTGTTTATTTTCGGTTGTTAACGGTTTAGCGTTTATTTTCTGTTATTAACGGGTTACTGTGTATTTTTTAATTTATAGGAGAGTATGTGAGAGGTGGAAGTGATGGAGAGAGTGGGAGAAATGGAGAGGTGAAATGTAAGAGAGGGGAGAGTAGAACAGAGAGGGGAAATGAGAGGAGATAGAGAGTATAGAGGAAGAAAGTGTGGGAGAGTATGATAAGGATGATGGTGGCGGTGATGCAATAATCTCTTAAGCTGTGAGCAGGTAAAGTTTGACAACCAATAACCTTTGTGACAAAAACACAGATTCTTCTCAGTAGTGCAACTGAGGCCCCATCCAAGCCTCAGTGATTGTCCGAGCCTCATCCGACATAAGATTGTCTCAGAGACATGTAAAGCGTGAAACGGGATACTTAATTGTTTTTAGCTAATTATACGAAATAAATATAGGCACAAACACAAACTCAGTCGATGTTTCGACTGAAAGGCCTTTTTCAAGGATAATACATATACATAACAACGACAAGTAGGGGCGACACAAACTGCGTTCACATGTTTAGTGAAATGGCTGAAAGGATAAAAATGACATGTCGGTGTATGGGAATTTATGAGTGCATCTCTATTACAAGAATGGAGGCATTCCAGTGCTTCGGTATCCCGGGATTACCAAGTCTACCAAGAAGCAAAGTTAACACTTCTAGACCAACTATTTCATTATTCATCTGTCACAAAATGTTGACCAACCGGAAGTGATCTAGCGCATCCATCATTTCGTTACCTAGAAGTCTGCCACGACAAGATAAACGTTCAATGTCCAACTTCTTGTATCTCTACGACATCTTGGGGATGATTTAATAGAAGACAAAAGTCAGAAATTGAGACAAGATGTGACAAAGAATTTTCCCCGTGAGGTTGTCAGCAAATTCTCCCCAACTATCCTTACTTGCCCCCCCCCCCTCCATCACATGCCAATAAAGAAGACAATGTCCCTATTTATGCATAGTAAACTAGAGTTCCAGGTTCCTGTTGCGCCACCGCCGAGTGGGGGAAATAAAAGAGAAGAGAAATGTAAAGAGAGATGTGGGATACCGAGAGAGGTAAATTTACAGATGGAAAGATTAGGTGATGACGAGTTCTCTTCTTTCTGATAAAGAGACATGGGCATTCATAAATGTCAGAGATTTGACAAAATGGAAAACGACGAAATATAATTTTATATAAACTAATTTCACATTCTAGATCAATTTCTATCAATTCTTGATTTGATTCATTCTTAAAATGAAAAGTTTCGCTTGAAAAAAAAATCTTGTGTGAAGTAAATCCTTGATAAATTTAATATTTTCGGAAGTCTATGAATTCTACCTGTACGTCTATGAGTTCTACCTCTAAGTCTAGGAGATATCTGGATGTCCATGAGTTCTACCTGTAAGTCTATGAGTTCTACCTGTGAGTCTATGAGTTCTACCTGTACATCCATGAGTTCTACCTGTAAGTCTATGAGTTCTACCTGTACATCCATGAGTTCTACCTGTAAGTCTTTGAGTTCAATCTGAATGTTCATGAGTTATACCTGTAAGTCTATGAGTTCTAACCGAAGGTCTATGAGTTCTACCTGTAAGTCTATGAGTTATATCTGGATGTCCATGAGTTCTACCTGTAAGTCTATGAGTTCTACCTGAAGGTCTATGAGTTCTACCTGCAAGTCTATTTGTTCTACCTGTAAGTCTATGAATTCTACCTGGATGTCTATGAGTTCTACCTGTAAGTCTATGAGTTATATCTGGATGTCCATGAGTTCTACCTGTGAGTCTATGAGTTCTACCTGTAAGTCTATGAGTTCTACCTGTAAGTCTATGAGTTCTACCTGAAGGTCTATGAGTTCTACCTGTAAGTCTATGAATTCTACCTGGATGTCTATGAGTTCTACCTGTAAGTCTATGAGTTATATCTGGATGTCCATGAGTTCTACCTGTGAGTCTATGAGTTCTACCTGTAAGTCTATGAGTTCTACCTGAAGGTCTATGAGTTCTACCTGTAAGTCTATTTGTTCTACCTGTAAGTCTATGAGTTTCACCTGTAAGTCTATAAGTTCTACCTGTAAGTCTACGCAAATACAACTGTTAAGCAACGCATTTCCATTCTCATGATAACGTGTTGATGGAAATCTAATACCACTATTGTCCTGCTGCAAGAGAGGTCTAGCGGCAGTTTGCGATTGCACGATGAATGAAGGAGGAAGGAATGATTTGAACATTTGAACACAAATTGACCAGTAAACATCTTTACAAATATACTCGGATACTTTCAGAGGACCTGCTCTGTGGCAAAGTGGTACAGAGCGCGTCTGTGACGGCCAAGGAACCGAGTTCGATCCGCGCCACAGGCAATTGTGCAACCAGACCTTTCAGAAAGCAATGACAAACTACTGCACGTATTTATATTGCCTAGGAAATCACAACAGCCAACAAATGCTGGGTTGACAGCTACGTCCTGAATAGGATATTTTCGCCGATGACGGATGTCTCGGTCCACTGGCGCAAATAAAACGGCGAAACAACGCATTTCAATTCTCTGGACCACATCCTGCTGGAAATCTAGTAGAACCATGGTCCTGCTACAAGGGAGATCCAGCTGGAGTTTGAAAATGAACGCAGAAGAAGAATAGGATACGCTACCAAAAACTATCAGATAGGAAAACTACAGATCAATACAAGCATCGATCTATGGGTGTGAGAGAGAGAGCTTAACGAAGGAAGAATGCATGTTACATGATATCTGATAGGCCTGCAATAAAATATAATATACGTTTTGAATGAAAAGCAAATATCCTTGGGCTATTTTATTTTTTTAAGAGAACAAGCAGAACCGAGATTACTTTGTCGACATTAAATCAATATTTCTTACCAGATAAAAATCACGTATGCATTATTTGAAGACTTACAAAGGACCACAAAATAAAGAGTAAAAAACTTCATAAATTACATTACATTAAAACGATGGTAAGTTTTTACCCACACCTCAATCTTGTCATCCGTCAAAAATCAGGGACCACCTGCTTAATTATGACAAAAATATATATTTCGTCTCCCCCAATCCACGAAAAAAATTGACGTCAACGATACTGTTTTAATACACCAATCAAATTGTTTAAATTTGAAACATTTATTATAGAATTTGATGCAGGCAATAGAGAGATCTTCGTGGAAAGAGAAGAAGACCAATAAAGAGATTCTAACAACACTTCGTATGAGAAAAGAAGTATTGTCTATTGTCTTGCCCCAGGTGATTTGTGATCCACTCTTGTCGTTAAGCGTAGGGGTGATTGGAGCTCGAGCTTGCGTTCTATCGCCATATGTGTGGCCTAGGATGTGCTATGACCGTGTCTGTACAGGATGTCCCTGACGTTTTCTATCAATCTTTTCCGTGGTCTTCCTCTGGCTTTGTACCCTGATGTCATTTGGTTATATGCTTGTACAGGCAACTTTTCATGATGCATTCTCATAATGTGGCCAAACCACTTGATTTGTTCTCTCTCTATGTAATCTGTACAAGATATTATACCTATTCTTTCCCTGATATATTCATTTCGTAATCTATCGAGCCTGGTGACCCCGGCGGCTTTCCTCAAGCATTTCATCTCACATGTACTATCTTTCAACAACCGTCAAAAATCAAGGACCTCATGCTTTATTATGTCAAAAATATATATTTCCTCTCCATCAATCCACGAGAAAAATTAACGTCAACGATACTGTTTTAATACACCAATAAAATTGTTTAAATTTGAATCATTTATTATAAAATTGTATACCGGCAATAGGGAGATCTTCGCGGAAAGAGAAGACCAATAAAGAGATTCTAATAACACTTCGTATGAGAAAAGAATTATTAAAGGAGATAAAGATCAATAAAATAAAATATTTTGGATATATTAAGAGACATGACACCTTGTTGAAGACCTTACTTAAGGGCAAAGTCGAGGAGATGAGATCAAGATGGACGCAGAGATACATTGTGAAAATAGAACAACATTGTGTTGTTTTAGCACACAAATCTTCCTCTTATTCCTAAGTCTCAAATTTCCGCTGGATCTCTCTTGTAGCAGCAGGACAATGGTCCAAATATATTTTTAGTATGAATGTAATCCAAAGAATGGAAATGCGTTGTGTAGCCGTTTTATTTGCCTCAATGGTTCAAAACATCCAACCTCGGCAATGAATATCTAATGCATATTTTTATCCATTAGATCAATTTGTTGGATACTCCTAAACAGTTGATATATATTTACTACTCACCATTTGTCCTTATTATGTCCTCATTAGCCATCTACGAACTCATAATCAAGGACATAAATAAAATTAAATTTTCAAAAGCGGATGTAACAAATGGTCATCATCACTTGTGATGGACGAACAACAACCATGTGTCCCCGGGGCCTGAATGGGGAAATAAAATAATAGTGTCTTTTTTACGTTCTATGCATGTCGTAAGAGGCGACTAATGAAGTTTCAGAAAACAATTGGCTGTCCCATCTCAGATAGAGCCAAAGTGACTCAAAAGCTATGCTGAAGTTGGGTTCAGATTGAAAGCCGCAGATATCGCATCTAAGCTGTAATCCATTATCACAATGAATTCCGTTCTTTGTATTGCATCCTACTAATCTGCATTTGTTTGAGATCGAAAACAGAAGATGAATAAGATTATTTACTTATAATTTCTAACATAATTATACCAGAAAGTAGGATCAAGTTCAGTATCACTAGAACAATTTTGACGTTTCGACCACAAGGTTTTTACCATTAAAAGAAAAAACACAATTGCTAAAAACATAGAAGAAAATTGATAGCATTACATGAATTATAGTAACGAAAACAAGTAGGTCCTTATGTTCACTTAACATTATTGTACAAAGTATTTGTTATGTTAAATTAGGTCCTTATGTTCACTTAACATTATTGTACAAAGTATTTGTTATATTTAATTAGGTCCTTATGTTCACTTAACATTTTTGTACAAAGTATTTGTTATGTTTAATGTAAATATATTCTATCTAGAAATGTTTATGTTTAATCGGGAAATGCTTATATGAAATGTTTGCTATATTTCATCAAAACATATTTTGTCAATCATTTGTTATATTTCATGGGATTTAGGTCTATACTAAATGTTTGATTTCGTTTCATGTGAACATATTGTACCAAGAATTTGTTATAGTTCATCTCAATATGCCTAAAAGAAATGTTTGTTATGTTTCCTTTCAACATATCTGTAAGAAATATTTGTTATGTTTTGTTTAATTTCAACATACCTTTAATGAATGTTTGTTATATGCACTTTCAACATATTTATAAACAATTGTTATGTTTGATTTCACCATATCTACAAGAAATGTTTGTTGTGTTTCATCTAAACACATTATAATACTACGTGTCTGTTTTCTTTTCACAGAAACAAACGTAATCATTTGGAAAGGAGTAAACTTTAGGTGATAACAGAACTGACGTCATCACATCATGGAAACCATTGTAGTCTTTTACAAATACAACATCAATAACACAGAAGGAAAAAGTAAAAATAATATCGCTCAGGATGAAGACGACAGAGGTGAAGTGGTTACAGCCAGTAACTACAACATCATTGATATGTATGACGTAAGTGAAAATCATGTGTTTATGTAGTCATTTCTCTTCCTCAGGACCACCAAATTGTCATGCTTCCTCTTTGTAAGGACCACCATACTATCATCTATCATGCTTCCTCTTCCTCAGGACCACCATACTGTCATGCTTCCTCTTCCTCAGGACCACCATACTGTCATTCTTCCTCTTCCTCTGGATCACCATAATGTTGTGCTTTTTCTTCCTCAGGACCACCATATTGTCATGCATCCTCTTCCTCAGGACCATCATACTGTCATGCTCCGTTTTCCTCAGTACCACAATACTGTCATGCTTCCTTTTCCTCAGGATTACCATACTGTCATGCTTCCTTTTCCTCAGGGCCACCATACTGTCATTCGTCCTCTTCCTTAGGACTACCATACTGTCATGCTTTATTTTCCTCAGGACCACCATACTGTCATGCTTCCTTTTCCTCAGGACCACTATACTGTCATTCTTCCTCTTCCGCAGGAACACCATAATGTCATGCTTTCTTTTCCTCAGGACCACCATACTGTCATGCTTCCTTTTCCTCAGGACCACTATACTGTCATTCTTCCTCTTCCTCCGGACCACCATACTGTCATGCTTCCTTTTCCTCAGGACCACCATACTGTCATTCTTCCTCTTCCTCAGGACCACCATACTGTCATGCTTCCTCATCCTCAGGACAACCATACTATCATGCTTCCTCTTCCTCGGGACCAACATAATGTCCTGCTTCCTTTTCCTCAGGACCACTATACTGTCATTCTTCCTCTTCTTCAGGACCACCATACTGTCATGCTTCCTTTTCCTCAGGGCCACCATACTGTCATTCGTCCTCTTCCTTAGGACTACCATACTGTCATGCCTTCTTTTCCTCAGGACCACCATACTGTCATGCTTCCTTTTCCTCAGGACCACTATACTGTCATTCTTCCTCTTCCGCAGGACCACCATAATGTCATGCTTTCTTTTCCTCAGGACCACTATACTGTCATTCTTTCTCTTCCTCAGGACCACCATACTGTCATGCTTCCTTTTCCTCAGGACCACTATACTGTCATTCTTCCTCTTCCTCCGGACCACCATACTGTCATGCTTCCTTTTCGTCAGGACCACCATACTGTCATTCTTCCTCTTCCTCAGGACCACCATACTGTCATGCTTCCTCATCCTCAGGACCACCATACTATCATGCTTCCTCATCCTCAGGACCACCATCCTATCATGCTTCCTCTTCCTCAGGACCACCATAATGTCATGCTTCCTTTTCCTCAGGACCACTATACTGTCATTCTTCCTCTTCCTCAGGACCACCATACTGTCATGCTTCCTTTTCCTCAGGGCCACCATACTGTCAGTCGTCCTCTTCCTTAGGACTACCATACTGTCATGCTTTCTTTTCCTCAGGACCACCATACTGTCATGCTTCCTTTTCCTCAGGACCACTATACTGTCATTCTTCCTCTTCCGCAGGACCACCATAATGTCATGCTTTCTTTTCCTCAGGACCACTATACTGTCATTCTTCCTCTTCCTCAGGACCACGATACTGTTATGCTTCCTTTTCCTCAGGACCACTATACTGTCATTCTTCCTCTTCCTCCGGACCACCATACTGTCATGCTTCCTTTTCCTCAGGACCACTATACTGTCATTCTTCCTCTTCCTCATGACCACCATACTGTCATGCTTCCTTTTCCTCAGGACCACTATACTGTCATTCTTCCTCTTCCTCAGGAACACCATACTCTCATGCTTCCTTTTCCTCAGGACCACCATACTGTCATGCTTCCTTTTCCTCAGGACCACTATACTGTCATTCTTCCTCTTCCTCAGGACCACCATACTGTCATGCTTCCTTTTCCTCAGGACCACCATACTGTCATTCTTCCTCTTCCTCAGGACCACCATACTGTCATGCTTTATTTTCCTCAGGACCACCATACTGTCATTCTTCCTTTTCCTCAGGACCACTATACTGTCATTCTTCCTCTTCCTCAGGACCACCATACTGTCATGCTTTCTTTTCCTCAGGACCACTATACTGTCATTCTTCCTCTTCCTCATGACCACCATACTGTCATGCTTTCTTTTCCTCAGGACCACTATACTGTCATTCTTCCTCTTCCTCAGGACCACCATACTGTCATGCTTCCTTTTCCTCAGGACCACCATACTGTCATTCTTTCTCTTCCTCAGGACCACCATACTGTCATGCTTTCTTTTCCTCAGGACCACCATAATGTCATGCTTCCTCATCCTCAGGACCACCATACTATCATGCTTCCTGATCCTCAGGACCACCATACTATCATGCTTCCTCTTCCTCAGGACCACCATACTGTCATGCTTCCTCTTCCTCAGGACCACTATAATGTCATGACGGATGAGAATAGACTAGAGAATAGCAGATACATTTACGCCGTTCCTTAAAAAATAAAAATGGATATTCATGTAATCTCAACGTTTGTGCTTTATTTAAATATCCGCTGGTGGGACTTTGGCTGCAGGATCATTCTGAAAGCAATGGCTGTCTACTGAATGTAAATATTGCAGATAACTTTACACTAGTTTTCTTCAGTAGTATAAATACGTATGTTTTGTCTTGTTTTGTTTCACCAGAAATTGAGCATTAGCTGTTGACGAACTTTTGTTGTTGCTAACAAGGTACAGATTAGTTTATTAATCCAGAATTCCATCAATATGGCAACTATGAAAATTATTAAGTTCTTACATGTTGGTATTGTAAGAATACTTTACTAACCCCTCTGTCGTGGTATTCCAACTGTTACCTACTGTCTATAACAAGCGTTATATCACTAACGTGTGAATATATATATACGAGGCGTGTTCAAATGAAAACGGGACTTGTTACACCACGCGTGATAGAGCGCACTGATATTGATGACATTTTGCACTAGTAATGAGTATCCAATAATTTACATACGGTCACGTGTTCATCTTCCCAGCATGCATATGTGCTGCAGAAGACTGTTAACAATATGGCGGGTGTGATTCCGAACCCGTCCAAAGTGAATCAGCGTGCTGTGATCCAGTTTCTTTCATTTGAAGGATGTCAAGCAGTAGACATTCATCGGAGAATGAAGGCAGCATATGGTGACAAATGTTTGTCGAGGACCAGAGTGATGGAGTGGGTGCGTATGTTTAAAGACGGACGTGAGTTAACGGCAGATCTTGCACGGCCAGGTCAGGCGCATATTGTTGCAACAGAAGAAGCCATAGCCGTGCTTGATAAAGCAGTACTGACTGACCGTCGTCGGTGCATTCGTTCGCTTGCAGAAGAATTCAGTGATTCTTCTCCTCGACAACGCTCGTCCGCACGTCGCAAAAATTGTGCAGGAAACATTGGCAAAGAAGAATTGGGAAGTTCTTCATCACCCAGCCTATAATCCCGATTTATCCCCGTGTGATTTCCATTTGTTCGGACCGTTGAAGAAAGCACTAAAGGGACAGCGATTCAACAGCGACGCAGACGTGAAGACAGCGGTGACCACATGGTTCAGAGAACAGCCACGCAACTTTTTCTCGCACGGCATTCGACGTCTACCTAAACAGTGGGATGCTTGCCTAAATGCATACGGAGATTTTTTCTGATGAACCCATGTGCATTCTTATTCACAAGTGGTTGCTTTGTTCAATTCCGTTGAAAATATTAAATTGCGTATGATACTTTTTAAATAAATCCACAAGTCCCGTTTTCATTTGAACACGCCTCGTATATATATATTTCTGTAGATTGCAATTCACACAATGTTGCCATAACTTTCCATAACTTTCCATGACATATCAAGGAGAGCAGCCGTTCTCAATCTGGGCAGTATATTAACAATGACGGCCACACAATGTTAAGAAAGCCACACACACTTTTAATTTGGGGACGGTGGAGCAGATACTTCTAGGAGAAAGATTGCAAACTCCTGCAGATTAGCAGGGTGTAGTCTGGAGAACGGAATGCGTTGTGTCTCAGACTCCTGCAGATTACCAGGGTGTAGTCTGGAGAAAGAAATGCGTTGTGTCTCAGATTCCTGCAGATTAGCAGGATGTAGTCTGGAGAACGGAATGCTTTGTGTCATGGTTTACATCATTGCTGCGATATATGTATCTTTCCGCTTGACACATCCGACATTAGAATTGTTTCTGGTTCACATTTACCATGGGACAGCCAACGTCACCCCATAACATTCTAAGTCACCTCTTACGACATGCATGGAAAGTAAAAAGTGATGTTGTACCCCCCCCCCCTTCCCTTTATCACGTTACAGCAACATACTTGATTCTCAACAATTCAGGCGACAGTCTTTAGTAATCTACATCACAGCGGGGATCATCTAGTGGAGTACCCCAACTTCTTCACACCCAACCTCCCTAGTCGCCTACTTCGACATACATACGATATCTCAGTATTCCTTAACTTATCACTACATTGTATATTATATATCTCATCTGTTTTATATACTCCCAAACGAATTGTTCTCGTCATTCCATTTATGGAAATAATTTCAAAACCCAGTGTTATGTTATGCTGAAGCTTCTTCACTGTCTGCAATTTTATTTCAAATTTCCCAATTACTTCACGTGGATACAAATGCCACAGGTCTTGAGTTTATAGACTGCAACCCGTTCTTAAATGTATTCAATTTCATTTGATTCAGGATTTTTTGTAAATAATTCTGTATGTTTTGGATTAGATATTTTAAAAGTACAGTCTTGAGAAAGCTTGTTGGCTTTCCCGGGAGAAACAGAAAATGAAACGCGAATGATGACATAAGAAATATAATAGAAATAATATATTGTAACTAAATCATGTTATTAGAAATGTAATAGAAAGAACACCGTTCAATGAAATCATGACATTAGAAATGTAATAGAAAGAACACAGTGCACTAAAATCATGACATTAGAAATGTAATAGAAAGAACACAGTGCACTAAAATCATGACATTAGAAATGTATTAGAAAGAACACCGTGCAATGAAATCATGACATTAGAAATGTATTAGAAAGAACACCGTGCAATGAAATCATGACATTAGAAATGAAATGAAAATAGCATCGTTGTAATGAAATCATGACATCAGAAATATAGAAATAACATCATGCAAGTAACACTTTCAAGTAACACTTTCAAGTAACACTTTCAAGTAACACGTTCCTCTAAAACCAATAAATCAATGATACTTATTCTTTTTCTTCAGTGTTCATTCTCAAACTCCCACTGGTTCTCTCTTGTAGTACGACAATTTACCGACTAGATTTCCAACAGGATGTAATCTAGAGAATGGAAATGCGCTGTGTCGCCGCTTAAATGCTCCAATGGTCCGACATTCATCTTCGGTGGTAATCAACGATTTTACTAAATTAATCAATCTGGTCCTCACGATAGTATATAGCCGTATATCGTGGGCGGTATGACAACAGTTTCAGACTTGTGTTGTATCTCTGTGATGTGTAAAGAGGATGACTGAATAGTCGAATCCTGGCATACAATCCCCTGCCACATTTGGGACGTATAATCAGAAGTGAACTCTGTGTCTGTTATTTTGTCCAATTATGTTCATATACGTTCTCCTGACAGTATAGGCCTAACTATCACATTAACTCGGCTCATAGATTTCAGCTCCAAGTCTTTCTTATAATAAAAATATAATTGCAATATATCTAACATAGGATAGCATTCCGGCCATCTCACTAAACATGTGAACGTCAGTTATGTCGCCCCTACTTCTCGCTTTTTGATGTATACTTGTATGTAATCCGTGATAAAAGCCTTTCAGTCGAAATGTCAATTTGTATGTGTTTCTATGTGTTTCATGTTTTTAGCAAAACTTCATTACCCGGTTTCCTTCTTTACTCAGGATAGGACATAGTTTTATAATTATTATTTAATATTTACGCAAAACTAATACATCAGACCGCATCGACAGTACAGTGTGGACGGTTTGCTTTCGAACCACGATCATGTTTTACATGAGTCTGTGTATAGTGGAGCAACTAACCACTCCATCACAGAGCCAGCCATATCATGTATCAAATATTGCTATTTAACTAGTGTTATATGTTTAGCCACCGCTAGTACATGACAATTACCATTACAATGTGAAAATCAATCGATCAATCAATAAACCTGTAACTCTTCAGGGTATAGGGGTACCACATTGGATGCTTCAACAGGAGACATTACATGATTACAAAACGTCTATATCGATCGGAGGTCGCCCTATTTGCAACTTACGTTTCGCTGATGATATTGATCTTATAGCTGGGTCAGAACAATCATTGCAAGAATTAACATCAAAGTTGGAAAAGTTACCAGCAAGTACGGAATGGAAATCAATACAGAAAAGAGCAATATCTTGGTAAACAGCAGAGACACAGAAAATCAGACAAACATCACGATGAATGGACATAAGCTTGAAGTGGTGAATACCTTCAAATATCGGATCCAGCATTTGCAGCTATGGAAAATGCAAAACAGAACTAACAACAAGGCTAGAGATGGCTTTAGCGTCCTTGTCAAGGCTAACGGTGATTTTGAAAAGCAACATCAGTGTTGGAGTGAAAGTAAAACTGTATAAGTCGCTGGTGCTTTCTGTTGTGCTGTATGGCTGTAAGAGTTGGACACTCACTGCAGACATGGAGAAACGATTACATGCTTTCGAATACAAATGCTACAGACGAATTCTACGAATTTCCTATAGGGAACATAGACAAATGTGTACGTATATGACAATAATGACCAGTAAAATGTGATACTATTCGGCAGTGTGTGTCACGTGACGAATTCTTTTCAGAACGTTGTCTTCCCAATGAACTCCCTGAACCCTTCTCTGTCATGGGTGATGCGGTTTGCATTTTCCAACAACGTATTCATGTCATCTTTAATGTCGTCAGTCCATCGTCTTCTTGATGGGCCTTTTCTCCTCCACCCAGGTGCTCTGCCCTCCATTATTTGTCTTTCTAAACAATTGTGTCTCCTTATATGACCAAACAGATGTTGTTTACATTTTTGTTATTGTTTTTAGTAACCAACACTTTGTGTCTCAATGTGTTTCAACTTTCAATGTGTTTATAATATCTGAGTTTCTCTTTTTTTTTTCCTTCCATGATATTCTAAGTATCCTTCTGTAGTATTTAATCA